>DVVJ01000051.1:0-23439 GCA_018234505.1 Junonia neildi neildi
TATGTTGTTATTCTCTAGTGCTTGCCATATAGACTTGTGTGAGATGCTGTCAAATGCTTTTGAATAATCCACGAAGGCTATGTAGAGTGGTCTTTGGAATTCTTGATATTTCTCAATTAGTTGGTCTACAGTGTGTATGTGATCGTTAGTAGAAAAGTTTGGTCGGAAACCTGCTTGTTCAATGGGTTGGTTGTTATTAATTGATGGTGCTATTCTACTGAGTAAAATGGAAGAAAATAACTTATATATTGTCGACAGTAGACTTATGGGTCTGTAGTTTCTGACATCTTGTGGATTCCCTTTCTTGTATAATAGTTTTATGTGTGATAGACACCATTGTTCAGGTATTTGTTCAGATTCTATGATTAAATTGAAGAGGGTTGTCAAGAAAGGGATTAATATTTGTGCACCTGTTTTCAGAGTTTCATTGATTAGGTTATCAGGGCCTGGGCTTTTTTCTGTTTTTAGTGCCTTGACATGTCTCAGTACTTCCATGTTGGTTATAGATTCTATGGTATTTTGTGTTTGTACCACTTTTCTGTGCTTTTTTGGGGTTGTGGGTGGTTCTTGTGTTGTTCTTTTATAAAGCTCCCGATAGAAGTCAGTAGCGCATTTGAGAATGTCTTTTCTACTTTTTGTTTCCTTCTGACATTCCTTCAGGTTATGGATCCAGGTATTGTGTGATGACAACATTTTGTGGGCTCGCTTTGAACTTCGGAATGTTTTCAGATTTTTTTCAATAATGCTTTTCCTGTGAGTATTGTAGTCTTCTCGTATAGCTTTATTTGTTATTTTAAATAGCTTCTTGAGTTCATTTTTCTCTTGTCTGGTTCTGTTTTTTATTTTTAGCAGTTTTCCACGTCTATCGATCAGGTCCAAAGTATCATTGCTTAAGATTTTATTTTTGTTAGTTTTGGTTTCTGTTTTATTTCCCAGTTGTAGACTTTTTAGTATTACTTCTTCTATTTTATAACTAATAGTTTGAGCATCATTTTTGGTATTTAGAAGGTTTTTGAGTGAGTATGATTCTTTTTCTAAGTTCTTAATATATGTTTCTTTCTCGTTGTCAGTCTTCAATAAGTTTGTTGAATGTTGGAAAGATCTGCGGCTAGTTTTGGGTTTCTCTAACCGTAGCGTGCATCTGATCACTCTATGGTCGGATGGAAAGTTAACCAGGTTAAGGACTTCTACATTTGTGACTGATTTTGGAGTATTGCTTAATACATAATCAATTTCATTTTTTGTTTTCTGGTCTGGCGATATCCATGTCCATCTGCGGGACAGTTTTTTCTTGAAGAATGTGTTCATGATTGACAAATTGTATTCATTTGCATGTTGTATTAAGCGTTCTCCTCTATTATTCCTTTCCCCAGTACCATATTTGCCCATAATCATGTTGTCTTCTGGTTTAGGTTGTCCTATTTTTGCATTAAAGTCCCCAACTACAAGGAGATTTTTATCTGATAGTTCTTGCGCTGTTCTCAGATCTTTATAGAACTTTTCAATTTCTTCTTCGCTTGCCTTTTCAGTCGGTGCATAGGTTTGGATTATGGTTAGGGGCTGTTGTTCGAAGCTGAGTTTTAGGATTGCAATTCTCTCAGATATTCCAAGAAAATGTACAATATTGTCTTTGAGTGTTTTCTTTATAAGAAAGCCGACACCATGCAAACCTATTGTCTCACCCATGTAGCATAGAATATAGTTGTCATGCTCTTCTATTGTTTGGCCTTTCCTTCTAACTTCTGCCAAACCTATAATGTCCCAATCTAATCTTTCTATACCATAGCTCAGTTCTAGTAGCCTCTCCCTAGTTGACAGTGACCTTACATTGTATGTGCAGATTTTAAGCTGGTGCATAGTTTTTAGTTTGTTTCTAGTTTCTTTTTTGTTATAAATGTTAGATGGAGGGTTGTGGTCATTCTCCCCACGGGGACCAGCCGGGTTGGGGAATTGCGTTTGTTGATTTTGTTTATTTTGTATTGTTGCTTTATGTTGGTTCCGGGTATCATGGGTTTTTATAACTTTTTTGGAGTTTCGGACAGTGAGGTCGTCCTTCCTCGTTCCACATAAGTGAGAATGTTGGGTCTTGTGTGGGGTTTGGAAGTATTGGGTTGTCGATTTGTACCGGTGCTTGATTTTTTCTGATTGGATGAGTTTGGGGAACCGGACTCTTCTCTCTTCCGTTTTTCTGGGTTTTTTTCTTTGTTTTTCTTTACCACTAGTTTATCATATTTTATAAATGCAATGTTTCCTTTTTTCTTTTCCTCCTCGACTTCTAGTTGGAGTTGCCTTCTCTTTTCCAACACTTCTTTAGGAAAGTCTTCTTTGACATATACTCCATGGGGGAGTTGAGATTTATTTCGGAGTATTATGTGTTTTTTCCATAGAGTGGTAATTGTTATGACGACAGGTCGGCATTTGTTGTCAGTCCGTTTACCAATTCTATAGACATTGCTTATTTCGTTGCTCTCGATGTGAATTCCTGCGTCGATTATAATTTCTTTGATGAAGTCGACAAGCTCACATTCTGATTTCCCTTTTTCATCTACCCCGAAGAACACCAAATTGTTTTTCTTTCTATCGTTTTTTAAAGTTTTGACCTCGAGTTGTAATTCCGATATTTTTGTTTTTAATATTTTATTTTCCTCAGTTATGTTTCTCATTTTTTCGTCTAGCGCCTCCATCACGTTATTAGTTACAGATTGTGTTATTAGTAGTGTCTGATTATTTAATTTTTCATCTAGCATTGCGATTAGCCATTCCATGTCTTTTTTCTCCATTTTTGGGGAAATTTTTCTGGTCTGGTAACACTAAGCTTGTCTTAAGTATCCCAAATAAGCTGATTTTCCTCTACTAAACCGTTCTATGTGTTCTTCTGTAGTCTATGGTTCGTGATCGCGCATTTATGATTTTTAGGTTATGTTTAATATTGGTATGATATGAAATTTCACTATAACGTTTTTGCACTGAGATTTTTATTTTATTGTCTTTATTTAGGCTTTATTTTCACTTTGAGCACGATTCGTGATGGCGCGATTATGATTTTTAGGTTATGCGAGGTTATGCTTTATATTGGTATGATATGAAGTTTCACTGTAACGTTTATTTGCACTGTGTTTTTTTATTTTATTGACTTTATTTAGGCTTTATATCACTTTTGAGCACTCTCACGGATTATCACTTCGTTTTGCACTGAGTTTACGTAATTTTTATCGCGGAGATCGCCGATGCACGTCTAGTTAGTACGATGACCGGAACCGGAAAAGTGGTATATTAATGAGTTTATTTATATTTTCCAGCAATCTGTACCTCCAGTAATGGCATTTCATTTGGGCTCTTTGGGCTTCCTCACGCCCTTCGAGTTCAACAACTTCCAAGAGCAAGTTAAGCACGTTTTGGAAGGTAGGTTAAAATCAATTATATTAACGACCGCAATTTTATAGTACTACCCGAATGTTTAAATTATCATTATGCATTACTTTCAAATGTAAAATAGTGATCGCCCGGTCGATCTTTGACTATGAAACCTTTTAAATTTTTGCATTCATTTCATTTTTTAATCATTTTAGTCTGACAGCTTTACAGCTGACACTGTTAGGGTACATAGATATAACATTGGTGTCATATGACATGTGAGTAATTTACATTTTAATTAATTTAAAAATTATATGGAGGATATAAATTTTAAGTATACTAAATTGTATACTCCGTTCGCAGAATATTCATAAAAACGAACGTAAAGTTTTCACTTCACGTATTAACATTATGATATCAAAAAGGTCACAATTTAATTTAAGGTAACGCGGCGTTAACCCTACGGTCGCGACTGCAGTGCGTGGTACTGCGTAAGACGACGGAAGACGGCAAGGAAAAGAAGAAGCCCACAACGATACTGGTCCTAAATGAAGTCGTCGTGGACCGTGGGCCCTCGCCGTATCTGTCCAACATTGATCTCTTCCTAGAAGGGAAACACATTACCTCGGTGCAGGGTGATGGTAAGTTAAATATTTTTAGAGATAAAAGGCCCTAAAATGGCCTTTACATTCTCTTGAGACTCCTCCGTCCGTTACGAGCGGAAGCGTCCCGAATGCAACAGCGATCCTGTGGCTTCTCTATTTCAAGGGCCATCGCAGGCGGTTTTCGTGAGAAAGAAGTTGACAAAATCCAGGCAGAAGATGTTACAGGTTCACACTGAATAATTTTGATTGTCTATTTCCAGGTTTAATAGTATCGACTCCAACTGGCAGTACAGCGTACGCGGTGGCGGCTGGCGCAAGTATGATCCACCCCTCGGTGCCGGCCATCATGGTGACGCCTATTTGCCCTCACTCACTCTCCTTCAGGCCGATCGTCGTGCCCGCGGGTGTCGAACTTAAGGTAAATAACAGTATATTATGATATATTTTATTAACATGGCACTGTGTAAGAGCCAAAATGTGGTCCACTACGAAAATATCAATATGAGAAAGTCGAAAAGGTTGCAGAAGATCAGCGTGAAATGACTTGTATGGTTCTTTCATATGATGATGATATAATGATTTCATAATCAACGATTCCAAAATCCTAACACCCCTCCTGTCATCTTTATTCCTTTTCAATATTAAACGTGAAAAACTGGAAATATATTTTTTCTACAATTTGAATATAAATTGAACCAATTGTGGTATACTTAACTATCTTTCAACTTATCTTATCTGTTAAAATTTAAGTGTTTTTTATTTTGACGCTAGAAATTTCGAATAAGTCTATATTGATGTCAAAGATAAAGACTCTTAAAGAAGTAGTCTTAAGTACAAGTAAACAAAACAAAGTTAATTATTACCACGTTTCATTTGTTGCCAAAGTAATCTTTTACACAATTATTTCCTGTAAATTTTTAATTACATCAGTCATCAGAATCATCAGTCCCAAACCCACAAACGAACAAAAACTACGGAACTAAAGTTTGCAATGTTAATTTTAGATCGCATTATCTCCCGAGGCTCGTAACGCCATGTGGGTATCGTTCGACGGACGCAACCGACAAGCGTTGCAACACGGCGATAGGTACATTCTAGAACGTTCTACAAGTCTACGCACTAACGCTTTGCTAGCTGCATTTATTTATTAAAATTACTACTGTACTATTTTTTATTGTATTGTATATTTGTTAGGTATATAACATTCATGTACGATGGATTGTATTGTAGTAACATTTTAGTTCATTTAGTGCATAATATATAATGTCACAAAATATAATTTGTAGCGTACCTAGTTATAATCAATAGGTTTTATAAATGACCAATATACTGCATAAATAAAAAGAAGAATTACGTTCTAAAAGTAGAGTGTAATTAAAGAACAAATATAATAAATACTTTTTATTTAAACCAACGAGCTTGTTTCAGATAAAACTAAGTATAGAAGCTCGTAACTTGGCCAGCGTATCTTTCGACGGACGAAATCAGTTGTTACTGAGGCCGGGCGATAGGTAAACAAAGGCTTTTTGGAGGGTAGTTTTAAAATCATGCTAAATTCATTGTCTTTTAAGTCACAGTTGTGGTCAACCATTTTTGAAAAAAAGGGGAGCTTTCATTAAAGCTTTAATTGACTTTTGTGAGTTTTTACAATGGTTTTATGGTCATCTAATAAAAAAATGACATTGTGATGTCATTACAAAGTAACTTAACGTTTTTGTGTTAATTGGTTAGGTATTGTTGTGATAGGTGATTTTTATTTGTGCTTTTTGGTTTCTGTTTGCTTTGCATGTTTCTGCTTTGCTTGGGATTTGCATGTTTCACATATTTTAATTCTGTATATTTCATATTGTAGTTGATTATGGGGATTATGGGGAATTATTACTAATTTTAATTATGTATTTAAATATGTATGTAATTATATAATATGTAATTATGCATATTTAAAAATCTATAGTTTTTATTTAATATTTACAAACTTTTAATTTAATAAATACGCATAAAATAATTTTATTTTATACGATAACTCCAACATATTAAAAAATATTAATATTTTATTCCATTTTTTAATATAGCCTGTACGTAACGACATCCGTGTACCCGGTGCCGTCGATATGCGCACAAGACCAAATATCGGATTGGTTCGACTCGCTCGGCGAGTGCCTACATTGGAACGTTCGCAAGAAGCAGAAGCAAATCGACGAACTCAGCGACCTTACTCATTCGTCCAGCGACACCCTCGAGGAAATAGACGCAAACCACCACGACGACAGGCCGGCTGACACGTGACAGATTAAAAATATAACCTATACGGCTTAAAATTGTCTATGATTTTTTTATTCGATATTTGTGACGAAATTGTAGATATTTATTAGACTGTTATATTCTCAATTTAATGTTTAATGATAGAATGTTCTCGTATTCTCAGTAATATGATTGATTTTTTTATAAAGTCGTGGTACAAGTTGCCTGATATTGAATTGATGCATTTTTATCTTCAAAATATTTAAATTACAAATTTATAAATTCTACTTTTTAAGTAAATAGATTAAACGTATTTATTTCTCATTATAGATGTATACAATATTACTCTTTTAGAGATTCAATAGAAGTTAAAACTACGTGATTTTAAAGAAAATAATAATTAATAAGTATGTGTTCTATCTTAATTTATCTCTTCGATAAATTTTTAAAAACAAATAAAATTATTCTACATTGGGTCCAATGATTTACAAGTAGCCCTTTTACGCATATTTACTGCCATTTTTTGTGAATGGTAGGTAATTTCAATAGAGCATTACTAAATAAAAATTAATCTCTTGTCGAAAGATTTATAATTTGTTTGTATTTAATGTTGATTCCTTTAAGAGTAATTTTATTTACGGCGCTAAAATAATTGTGTAAGGTGGAATAATTGTATTTTTATTATGCACATTTTCGTGCAACTTGTGATAGTAAGGAATATATTAATTAAAAGAAATATTATGGCTTTTTAAATACATTCCCTTGGACAATAAAAATAGTATTTCGTTATGTCTTTCTTGGGTATGTTTTTCATATTTATGTGACTGGATTTATTTATAATGCCCCATTTTTATTTCGTTCAATGTCAAAATCTACATTAATCTTTTTTATATCCTTAAATCTCTTAATTATGAGTGTACAAAGCATACAGGTCGATTTTATACATAGTTACCTACAAAGTTCACCTTGAATATGTTGCTAATATTGATATTTAGCTCAAATAAATATGATAGGTACTACCTAATACCTACGTTATAAGTTAAGGTGCTACATGAAACGAAATAGTGCCAATGTAAATTTAAACCACAACTTATGATGTAAATGCACAAATTGTTTTTTTTTTCAGTTTTATTACTGTGTACATAATTTTTAGTTTTTTTTTTCAATACACTTAGGATGGAATGGATATTTTAAGTTCTTGATGAACGATTTAGTATACAATATACGTATTGTATGTAAAAATACGATTTTATGAACAACTTGGTAACATGGGTTTTAATTATAAGCTTTATATGGTAAAACATAAGGTACCTACATACAACATGTTATGAAAACATTTATGTGAAAATGAAAACTAATTTTAAAGATTGGTTCATGATTGTCATAGTTATTGCCTAAAAACCTTTAACTTTTAAGGTTTATGAATCTATTCGTCTGTTACAATTGCATCATTTTTTGTTTGGAATTTTATAATTTTAAAGAATAAAATAGTGTCATATGTTGATATATTATAAATTATACAGTTTTGACCTACACTGTCGTTTTTTATTCTTCAATTTCCTAATTGCTATATTATTTACAGATTTAAATATAATTAATTATATCTACTATTAGAATATCAAGTAATTAAACGGCGAAGTAGGAATGTTGAAAAGGATTGTACAAGTCATAAATGCAGAAATACCTACCAATAGATAGAATTTCTATCTCACATATTTCTATGGCAACAAATTTATTCGGATGTTTTAAAAATATTTGGTCAGTTTCACTTAGGCAATTTTATCATATTTGGTCAGTTTTTTTATTGATTGGGTGGTAAAACATAAGCAGTAAATAATGTAGGTTGGTCAGTAATTTAATATCAAAGTACCAGTAATTAAGCAGGCGGTAATTTTGCGCCTAAATGAGATATATATACAGGGTGTCCCAGAAAGTGTGGATCAAATCGAACAGGGGTGAAGGGGAGGTCATTTGCCATCTCCTTACCCCAAAAGTTGTAATCCGATTGTTGTAGTTTAAAAGTTATATCGATTTTAGTATTTTTTCAAAATCTTGCATAGAGTTCCACAAAAATGTTAATTATAAAAAACTGAAGGTTACGAGCTTAATTTTTTTTTGAATCCTCGGCAAATAGCTTGCCTATCCTTGAGTACTGCTATTTTTTGGCTAACGAACGTGTATCAATAAATACAATAACAAATAGACCGAATTTTCTGTTTTATATGAAAGGTTAACGATTTTCAAATAAGTGTTACGGAAAAAATCATACCAAAAAAAGTGACCACGTATTACAAAAACTTACTTTATTTATTACAGAATCTTGTGAGGTATAACTTATTTTGTTCTTATTTTTAATTTAGGAGTTATGAGTAGATATTTAAAGATGCAAAGGGCGTATTTTTGGTTAATTCATACCCATATTCATATAGTATTCAAGTTTGTGGAATAATTAAGTAACCCATTCAGTCTTAAATTATTATGTCAGACCTATTTTGGTCTCTGAGTAGCTAAAAGAACACGAGTATGAAACAAAAAATAATTTTGAACACACTAAATTATTAGATATGTCTAAGTCTGTCGATGGCCGAACATCACTATTGATCACTATTTTTGCTGGTCACCCTTTTTGTATAAGTGACGGTGCACATGTCATTTTACTCATTCGAATCATTAGATAGATAGATAGATATCTATCTAACTAATCGTAGATATCTACCATAAATTAATTTTTAATATATGGATAGATATCTACAATCAACATTTCATAAACGTCGTTATATCTATAAATTCTCAATGCCTGACAGCTGTGCTAACATCAAATGTCAACGTGACATAAAAATAACCTCGATTATCAACTTCGTATATTTTTATACAATAATCAATTAAAATGTCTAAAACTACTGCATTACTTAACTTAATAATAAAACGAAACATTTCAGTTACAACTCCCCGTGAAGGTAAGAGGAATTTCCGAAAATTCGTGATAGCTAACAAGCGGGGCAGCAGAATTCACAAAGAAAACCAGAGCGGCCCTAACCCCGAACTAGAAATCGACAAACGCGGAGTTCGTGATGTAGGATACGTTTTAAACGGCCGCTTCGTCACAGTACCAGAAATGATACCCGAACTGATTGTACCCGACTTAAAAGACTGTGAATTAAAACCATACGTCTCATACAGAGCTGAAGATGTCATTCAAAGCGAATTTACCGCTCAACAACTATTCGACGCTGTTTATAGTAAAAAGATTGTAACAGATTTTAAAGCAAATAAATTGAATGAAGAGGGAGAACCGCTAGAGCCATCGGAAGAAGAGAAATTACAACCTGAAGAAGCAGTTCAAAGAGCTAAACGAACTGGCTCTGATATATTTTAGACATAATTTACAATTATATAGTCTTAGTATGTAGTTAAATTGTATTATATAATAATTAAAGCGTTAAAATTGTACTTGCGTTTCTATTTGATATAATGCTTGTTTGCAGGAAAGATAGATCAGCTAAAAATAGTCAACTTTAGTGAATTTATATTTAATATGATCAGAACAGAGTTAAATCTTTATTTAAATTTTAATCAAATTGAGATTTAAGAAAAGAATAATATTTACAATTTTGGAATAAAGTTTATGTACGGAGAAAGATTATTTTGACTTATTAAGTAATACTTAAATTAAAACTAAACGAAAGCTATTTATATTACAGTATATATATAATATATTTATATTACAGTATTGAATATATTTTATTACATACATTAATAAATTAAAGTTAAAAAATTATAAACAAATAAGTTCAACTAGATTATGGAGTATGGAAATTAAATAACTTTTTTCTCCAATTTTTATACAGTTCTTATTGAAAAATTATCTAATTGACCATATTGTTTAAAAAAATATTCCTTTAAAGTAGTTTAGACTTTAGAGTGACAATTCTCAAATTAAAATATTAAAACATCAACATTATATTATTATAACAGTTCCAGCACATAGAATAATAATTAAGATAAATCCATCTCTATGCAGATGATTTACAGCTTTATAGACACACCACCTTATCAAATCTGTGTTCGACCATACATGATATCAATCATGATCTTGAAAGAATTAAGAACTGGGCTGCATCTTTTGGGCTTCTTGTTAATCCCTTGAAGTCAAAGGCAATGATAATAGGTAGCAGACAGTTGCGTAGCAAAATTGATTGGGACATTGTACCATCAATCGTCTATGATGGAACTCAAATTGTATATAGTGACCAAGCAACTAATCTGGGGTTAGTCATAGATTGCAATTTATCATGGAGAGCTCAGGTTAACGAAGTCAGTAAACGTTTCCATTTCTCTCTGCATTCTCTAAAACGTTTGCAGAATTTTCTTCCTTACCAAACAAAAATTTTACTTGCACAATCCCTTCTTCTTCCTATCCTGGACTACGCCGATGTTTGCTATCTTGATGCGAATGAAGAGCTACTTGACAAACTAGATAGACTTCAAAATTTGTGCATTCGGTTCATTTACGGTCTGCGCAAATTTGATCATATTTCCCAATTTCGACGTCAGTTAAAGTGGCTCCCTATCCGACTTCGCCGGAACTTGCACATATTATCGCTTCTTTTTAATATATTACAACATGGAAGTCCTGGTTACCTACATGAGCGTTTTCTTCTTTGCCCTGCTCGTGAAAGACCAGTACGCGCATGTGTGGCGTCGAAAGCTCTTGAGGTACCATTTTTTAATACTACTTCCTATGGTAACTCGTTTTCCGTTGTTGCCGCTCGCTTATGGAACTCTCTTCCTGATAATATTTTCCATAATAATGTTACAATAAGATCGTTTAAAGTCAGAGTTAAGCAACACTTTCTTTCCACTTAAGTTTATTTTTATATATATATGTATTTTTTTATGTATGTAAGTTGAATGTATATATGTATATATTTATTTCTTATGGATAATGATATATATTAATATATTTATTTGTATTTAGTGTGTAATATATTCATTTTAAAAAAGTCTAATTAAATTTTATAATAATAAACTACTTGATATTGTACCTACACCATAAATACGTATTACAAATAATCTCCACTAGAATCAGGGTTTCTGGAAGAGATCTCTTGTTAGAGATAAGTTATCCCTTTGTACACATTTATCATTAAATAATTTACTATATACTTTGTTGGTACAAAAATAAATAAATAAATAAATAAATAAAATACTGATATCATAGGTTTTTCCGTTAATTACACGGTATGAACAGAAATTGCTTTTAATGCAAGCGTAATGCGTTACGAAACTATAATAAATGCAGTTAGATGAGTAAACAATCACGATTTTTATATTTTATGGGAATAACTCTATTTTGATTATATTTTATATAGTTATGAAGATTCAGTATAGTTTAAAATATAATTTGTTGCTCTATCATTATTATTCACACTAAAGTGTCTCTAATGTTAAGCAAGAATAAAATAAAATTACATTTTTTTAGTAGAGCCTAGTTGTAGCCTTTTGACCAGAGCTCAGTCATACCTATTCGAGTACAAGCTTGACAATATCACATTTTCAAGAAATTGATGTAAAGTGACGAATGCCTTTTGTATGATGACAGCTGGAAGCTTAAATTCCTACACCAAAATAAGTTTATTTTGCGGCGGCCGGTGACGAATGGTGAATTCTACAAAGATGAATCTAACCCTTACTTAATCCTATGTAGATTTGATACATTTTGATTCATCTACAAACGAATTATATGTTATAATAAAAGTGGGATAAGGAATAAAAGTAGCTATTTCATGGCGACATTTGTTGAAGCTACAAAAATGCAAATCAGTAAAAATAACGTATACAATCCGAGAATAACGTGAGTTGAAATTAATCACTACGCAAATATTATGTAAAATATTGTATTATTATAATATTTCGCTGTTTACTTCTAAGTAAATTAATTTAATTGTTTTAACTTTCCAATTTCTACACGCCGATGCGTCGCGTGACTTGACATTATTATCTATTCACTTGTTATTTATATTTTGTTAATTAATTTGTCAATTAACGTTTGTTTTAATTATGTTTTTTATATCTCTGCTCATTATTATTGAAAACATATACAGGACGATGTTCGTGTGTGTTGAAATGGGCAAAATCAAACGCGTAGTTTTTATTAAACATTGTTATTCGGCTGTAGATTACCAGTTACCACATAATGGCGTACAAGTCTTTACTTAAGTAAGACACTTAAATTAACTTCATAATACATTTTTAAAATACATAAAAACTTGGCAATTAATTTTAAACACTTCAACGATGTAAGCGTGTACGGAATAACATAAATCCATTTACAGCGTTTATCTTTCCTTGTGATAGGCCTGTATTAGTCACAAGTCTCACCTTTTTCGTAAAAATCTCTATATAATATTATTACAATAAAAAGTTTAGGACCTTTACTTCCATATTCGTGAAATCCGTCAGACGGTGTATAGCCGTCTGGTTTATGCGCGCCGGCTATCTGCCGAGATTAGGCCGCGCTATATCTCAGAGCGATGGACGCCCACCGCTGGCCTAACATGCTCCTCGCACTGCCTATAATATAAGACTCAGATTTGTTTATTATACTAGTATACGTAACTACAGCGTATTGCAGCTTTTAATACAACGAAATTATTGAATTATCTTTATTTAGAACGGAGATGGTCTAGTGGTGAGAAGTCATAAACCCAGGGGCTTAAACCCTGGCTGGCATTGTTAAATTTTCAAGTGCTTTTGTATTTAAATTCATTTCGTGCTCTTCGGCGGAGGAAAACGTCGTGAGGAAACGCATGTGCCGGAAGAAATTCTGATATATGTATGTAACTACACAGGTACATCAACCCGCAGTTGAGTTGCGTGGTGGAGCTAAGAGGAGCTTATCCTTAACCTTCTCTCTAATAGGAGAAGAGTCCTTTACCCAGTGGTACAATTACAGGGTTGTGCTATTACTACTACTACTTTATTTAGAACACTATTTCTTGAAATGTTTTGAAGACTCTTGTGTTGCCTTAACCTATGTTGAATCAGTCATACATCTAATTTTAAAGTGTTCAGGAACTATATAAATCAATTGATTTATATAAATCAATAAAAAATATTTTTCAATAAAAATGTGATTGATTTTAATGCAATTGCCGTCGGTATTTTTTAAAATAGCTGAGCTACTTATTCTTTTACAATGGTTGCATTATCTACCAATTTATGAACGATTTGTCACTCAGGAGGTTTTTCTTAAATCTTAATTTTTTAAAAGGTTTTTTTTTCAAACTGAGTAAAATATATTTAAGAGTATATAAGACGAAATAATTTTAACCCCATAGACCATTATGCTATGGGGTTAAAATTATTTCACGATTAGCGTAGAGATTGCTTAAAATGTACCTATATGTTTTTGTTCATACATGAAAACAATTGCATTGAGTAGTTAAAAACCTTCTCATCTTTTCGGATTGAGTCGAAAATAAAATATAAGTACTTAATGAAGATACCTATTAAATAACATGCTATGATTATTTGCTTTGTTTCTCTATTTTGTCTATTTCTCCGGCCTGCTGGACTGACGACAAACGCAAAGTTGCCTTAGCGGTCGCGGAGTATCAGCATACAAATTGTTTTAGCATTTATACCATTCAATAATATGTATTTGAATTTCGACTCTGGCATCGTCATTATGTTGTCGCGTCGCAAAATAATCACGACTTATTAACTCTATCAAATTTGAGAACCAGTAACTAGGTAACATTGTGAGCCTGGCTTATTCGGAAAAAAAGGAAGGCAGAAAGAAGACAAACAAAGCGAACAAAACTCTACCTAAAATTATGTCGTTACTAAATATATTTAAAATTTAACAATTTTACGGTACTCGATTATTTGTTTACTTGCGGTCGTTTTAATTAAAAGCAATACATCTAAGCAGGTGCGTTCGTCCTTTACGAATAATTGTTAACGTATTTTAATATTCCCGATCGTACGATATCACCTGCCGGCAGGAATTAGCGAGGCGATATTTCATAGCGTGTCATTAGCGATGCCCACAATGCATTAGACAGATCCTAGCTTTTGTTCTGACTCTGCAGACGTCCCGGCGTGGTTTTAATTACCGAGCTTCAAATGCATTAATGTAATCAAAGCTCGATACATCATACTCGCTATCGCCCCGCCTCGGTTTGATTAATAATTCTAATGAGCGGCGGTGCCAAACGAGTTAATTAAGCGTTCGTTTTTTATTCGGTGCCACTGTGACCGGTAAACGCTGCATCAATCACCGCTTTGAGCCCGCCGCCGAATTCTTAATGATTGAAATGACGGCTGCGATGCGGGAGTATGAAGGTGTAAGATGTTGAGCTGGTCTTATATTGCCAGCGTCATACTGATGCTTCATAGACCTACGTCTCCTTTTGATTTCATGGTAGTATAGTTTATTCAAGAGAAAGTTTGAAAAGATTATTTGTTATGCATTTTCTTCCTACTACTTTTGGGACATAGATAAATTGTTTAATACGTCCTGTATCAAATAGAGGAAAAAAGCAAATCGTCGTCATCAGCCAATCGTAGTCCACAACTGGACATAGGCCTCCCCAAGGTCGCGCTAAGCATCCCCATCCTTCATGACCCTCATCCAGCCCGCTCCGGCAATTTTGCGTTTGTCGTCAGTCGAGCGGGCCGGAGAAATAGAGAAATCTAAGAAAAAAAGCTATTAATCGAAAATTTTACATAATAAGTATAAAAATTATAAATGACACACATTATAACTTTACTTTTCCTATTTTCCTAGAATAAATAACTATGAGGCCGTCATGGCATTTAAGGATGTTGTAGGTATTAATATAATAGCACTAACAAATTGCCTGTTATTAGATTGACTATCCTTCAAAATTAAAAGGGCAAATAAACTTGAATACAGGCTGTATTAGACAAATGACGAGTATTAGTATAAATTCGAACAGTTTATTCTGTAAAACTAGTGGGAACGTTTCAACGTCAAACATTATCAATCACCGCAGCGCCGCGCCGCGGGCGGAATTGCTTTAATTTGATAAAACGCAATTAGCTACCAAAAGAAATCTAATCTCAAGAGGCGGCTAAATTTTTTTGGCAGCTCCATTTTTTGGAATACGTTCCACTTTGACGGCTAATATGATGAAATTTGGAACAAAGATTATATAAAGCCTTTATCGCCAGATAGACAGAACACGGGCAAGAGTAATATCTGGCAACTTGTCACTGGCCTGATTGTCCTGTATCAGTCTAAGGACATTTTAATTGGATTCCAAATAGCTTTTAGCTTAGCCGTAAGAGTGGTAAAAAATCAAGTAATAGTAATTAATCGTATTGTATCGATTTCTTTAATTAGTGAACTATTAAAAGGCGCGTTTATTAGTGCAATTCAAAAGGCACTTTTAGGCGAGTCATTCCAGTGGCAGTATCAAGTGGAACGCAGCGGGGTTCGATGTCTAATTCACCGCGCTACCAACAGGTGGCAGCAATACCGCTTTTCAAATCTGACAGACGCCATTGCCTTTACGTCAGAAAGCCGCGAATAAAATTAATGATGTTCGCGCCTTAATGACGTTTCACGACGCCGCTCCATTGTGTCCGTAATACAACAATTATTGAGATCATTTATTAAGTTTATTGATCTTTTAAGTTAATCTTTTATTTCGTAATTTAGCTCCGTGCGAGCGCGCGAACTCATGAAAAAATATCTCATATGCGGAGGCATTTTTTGGACTATTTTTGTCATTATACGGCGTGATGTGAGCGGGTCTTTGAATGTAGAGGCAATTACTGCTCCGCATGTGGTTTGATTATGTACGACGGTTCCATTCCATCTAGCGGTGAGGCTATAAAATGCCGGTAAAAACATTACTAAAACCTTCGACGATGGTAGTTTTTGAGCTTCCGTTGCTAAATTGACGTTGATATTAAGAGCTATTGTTACAATGATTTTTTTACATTACTATACACGTCGGTGTATTTGATGAAATAAAAAATAAACGCTTTGGTTCATTCATTATATTAATTACGAATATTTTGTTTTTGTTGGCGAGAAGCCGTCCTACTAATAGTGAAGTGTTCATCGTATCTTAAATAACCGCGTCCCGTGAACCCGTCGTGCAAACTGTTATGAGAAGCTGATGGTACTTGAGTAGTTTACGGACTCGCCGCTCAGGCGCTCATACTTAATTAGCAATGACGTTCTCGTGGCTCCTTTGACGCTGGGTAATCTCGAAACTTTGCATCAATAGCAATTACCGAGTTCGCCGTATAAGCTCCTCTTATGCGCTCCTAGTAGCTGCTCATTTAGACACTCATAACAAATGATGCACGGAAAACACGTCCAGCAAAATAATATCTAACAACGCAACTTTAAGATTACGGACGTGATATAATTTCCACAACAAGGATCGATTTCTCAATAATTGCGAAGTATTATAATTTCAATCGAGGATTCATGTTTTTAGGTATATAGCCGTATCAGATCTGCTTTGTCTTCCACGATCGTCGGAAACCAGTGCAATTAGACGCAATCGTGTTGAAATTATTGTAATAACCAAAAAGAATCGATGGTCTAACGATCGTCGATCGCTGCGCGGCGATTGGCGCAGCGCTCACCAATGCGCGCGCGCACGACCGAGCGTCGTTAGGCGATCCGCAGACGATAAGCTAATTATACTACAACGGCAAACGTTGATTGCTATTCTACTATAATCCTCTATTTTTCAGATGTTAAGCTTCAAAAGTCACTTAAACCGTTACGCGTTCGAAAACTTCACGGTTGTTATTATACTTCGAATCGAAACCGAAAGGCGTGGTTATTCCTCAAACGAAATATCTTATGATAGATTATATGTAATAATTGTTACGGACCACCGAGAAAATTTGATATGGGCTTCGAATTAGGGTCATAGTTCCTAAAGTATACTTTAAATGAATGAATCGGACCGTAACGGAATCGTTAATTTAAGAGTAGTTTAATAAAAAATATAAACATACTGTTTCAGAATCTGGACCATGATGTAATCTTGATCTAATGTATATATTAACGTATAATTTTATTTCTAAAAATAATAAAGAATGAATTTGAAGTTTTAATAACGATTAAGAACGATTTCTTAAGAGGATTTTCAACAGGTAATAACGTAGAGTGTTCTATTTGTTAAGTACAAGTTGTATAAAATAAATTTAATTCAAACTGAGAAGTAATATTTAATTTTAAATCTTATCGAACATCGCGAGTACAGGAACACGAATATAATTTTCAGGTATGCCTTCATATTCCACCAGCATTCATTTTAGCTTAACGTGTGCAACATAACCTTATGCTGCCAAAATATTTTGATAGAGAAAGATTTTAAGGATTAGCCCTCAAGCTGTGTGAGCGTGTTGAGTAGTGCAGGTTTGATTCTTATAGTATCGCAAAATTTATAGGGTCGTGTCATATGTGTGCTAACAGTGTTTGGATTCGAAGCAGACTTTTTAAAAAAGTTATGACTAGAGACCGGATTTGCAGATATATCTGCAACTTTTTGGGAATAATGTATATTTCGGCCATTTCTTGGAAAAATTGCATATTTTTGCAATTTTTGTCGGTTTTAATTGCATATTTCAATTATTAGTAAAATGCATATTTTCGACTTTTTTGCATCGCGCTTCGGAGTATGGTATGATAAAATAGGTAGGTACAATAGCTTTTAACTTAACATTAATTACCAATTTTCCCACTGTAATTAATTACAGCAAATCGACCTTGGCTCTGACATTGTAAAATAAAGTCGTGAAACATAAATTTAATTATTTTCATCATTAGCATTTACACTTGCACAATTTTCATCGCACTAATTTTTTGACGTGATTTGGCTATAACAGATCAAGAAAACTCTATTTCTATAAAGTATATTGTTTTTCTTCTTTTTAAGCAATTTCTTATTTATTACGTATTTTTTAATTTAAATTTATATTTTCCTACGCATGCGTTCAATTTATATGTCACTCGAATATCCGTGAGCAGCTAACCAGTTATTATCCATAGATTGTGTGTACCGTGGTCACGTATTATCAATCTTGCATAGCTCGATTTTATTCATTTACTCGTACGTGCCTCCTTGGACCTTTCAGCCGAGGCAGGCATTAAACGCGCCATGTGTAGGACTCATTACTGAATGTACATAATAGCTATGTGTTCCGTGTAAATTGTTGTTTAAGGCCAAGACGTTTTATACACAAGTACCTATGTGCATTAAAAGTGAAGTAGAAATGAAAAATAAACAATAAGTACGTACATTTATGTATGTAGTACCTACACGTAACTTATTTCTGTATTTTTGGATAAATTCAATACATCGATATCAACTATTTCGGAAAATAATTTCAAGTCCTAAACATTCCCACTAAGCATGACACCTGGGTTCCTTCCTTCCATCTGGGTCAACCTTGAGGTTAACGCTGACGCTTACTGAAGACGAATTATTCGGTAAGTATCTGCGTCAGATGGCAAGGAGAGTCTTTTCCCCTCTTTGCCATGAATGTAGTGTACCCACTGACACGACGCGTCGAACCCTGGAACACTGCGCCACCTGGGGAACCCTCTGACCCCAGATCTGTGCTATGCTATAGTGTCAATAATAGACGGACATCTCTCTGCAATATGCTAGCAGGAAAACTATTTGTTATACATAATTTTTGACTGTTTATTTTAAGTCAATTTAAAAAGCTACAATTTAACGATAGCGATAGTGTTAGTGTGATAAATCTCTGATAAAGAGCAGAAGAGTATCAGTGGTATTGCACCTAGAGTTCCGTATAAGGTTTGGGTCCCGCGATGTCTTGTGTCCCGAAATAACCCGACACTTTGGGTATATTTTGGTATCACGAGTCCAAGGACATTCGGGTACATTCAGTTATATCAAGTATTAAATAGAAATATAAATTATCTTATTTTCAAGGAAAAAAGACTAAAATTTTTATTTTACTTTTTTAACTTACAATTAACCAGTATGGGAAAACTCAATGTTGCCATAAATTGCCAAACAGTTTCCTCGATTACCGTTCGGCTCCGTCGTTAGAACAGCTCCAGACATTCATTAAATTATAGTCCTTTAATTTAATAAAAATAAATAAACGCACTAGTCATCCCTACATTTTTTAAAAGTTTCCTTCGATTTTTCTGGGTTGCAATCATCAGATTCTGGTCTCTTTATCCTGGGAATTTGAACTACCCTTGGAATATCTGCTTTCAAAAAAAAAAGAATCATCAAAATCGGTCCATAAACGATGAAGTTATCCGTGAACATCAATAAAAACATATATTATGTACAAATAAGGTCGATTTTTTAATTTTTTTTTTAATTTAGCTAAGAAGTGTCTATTGTCAAATTATTTAATTTATCAGGATCTACTGCAATTAGGTACAATTTAGACTATTAAATAACTTTATTGTTTGTTTTATTTTTTTTGTCTTATTAAAGCCAATTTCAAGAATACGTTCAATTTATGAAAAACACCATTTTTCAGAAAATAAAAAAATAAAAACGTGTATCCTTCGTTCCTTCCATGAATGCCGATAAACAAACGAATAAATAATTCTATTCTCTATAATAACAGTAGCAATTATTTACTTAGTAAAAACGCACACATTGTGTTACTTTTTGTCATAAATGCTTAAATTCGAATTGAATACGAAATGTCAATAATTACAGGTATATTTCAAAATCCGTAATTGAGGCTGAGTACTGTCATGCCAAATGTCACACGCGCATGCGCCAAGTGCGGCTTATAAATGTATGTTTTTAAAGTAAAACACATCGTTACTGCCGATTAAAAGTTTAATATTATTTTAAAATTTTTATTTCTTCATACTTTCTTGATCAGGCAAGTGCTTTTTAAATACTGACTACAATGACACTATCAAGATATATTTAATTTAACATGATTTTCCATAATTTAAGTACCTAATTGAATATAGAAGAAATAAACACAATTTTATTTTGATATTTAAATATTTATAGAATGTACTTCCCTTCTATGGCATTTGGGTGTAGTAAAGTCTGTGTAGTGTTGTGGTAGAGTACCTGATTCGTAAAACGTTAATTTCATGACATTTCATGAGGATATAAAATAATGATCTATGAAATTAAAAATTATCACTGTAAAAAAAGAAAGGAATTGGGTTGATTTAAATGTTAGTTTTTTACTTATAAACCAGCATTAAAGTAAAAGTTCGTAAATGTCGCACTGTTGGGCAAAGGCTTCTTCTATCTTATCATAGGTTAAGGAACCTAATCCACCATGCTGCTTTACTGTTAGTTGGCGGATGTGTCCATATTTCTCTCTACACAAGCAGGTTTCCCTACTATTTGAGTTTTCTTTCACCGCCGAGTACGAGATGAATTTCAATAAAAAATTAGCACTTGAAAATTCAGCGGTGTTAGCCAGGGTTTCAACCCACGACCTTACCTACGTATTCTCACTGCTAGGTCACCTAGGTTAAACAGACATTAGCATAGTTGTATTATGTAGTTCCAAAATATACACACTTGTATTCTTATTGTACAATATTACATCAAGTATGTTATCATCGTTTCAGTTATAAATTCTGTTGACTGTTTTATCAATTAATACAACTAACTATGTATATGTACCTATATAAAAATACAACTCGAGAATATTCTAAATGAAAGCGTACTTTTTGCACATTCAACAATTTATATTTACATCGTATGCATTATCTACGGTGACTAGGTAACGCTAAAGTATTAAGTATCTGATACGTCTGTAGTTTTCAATAGGTGTCAAAATCGATTCTATACTAATTTATGGGAAAAAATTAAAATTTTAGTAAGAATAGTTTCTTTGCTATTTTATAGGTAGGTAGGTATACAGAAAAGTAAAATATTAATTAGAGAGGAAAAATAATTCTCGTGTTTAATCGAAAACATCCTTTTATTTTATTTAGTATATCTACATTATATAAAAAATCAGCTATGGGCTGTTGATATTTTACTTTGAATGGTATAACTTATAACATTTAGTATTTAATGGTCCAAACTGCTTCAAGTTAGTAATATGGCAAATTGTGTTTGCAACTCGTAATGGATAACCGTGTTATATAAATAGTTTGTTTAACACATAATATTTTACCGAATAGAGAAAAACGCATTAAATTATCTCTTCATGGACTTAGTCATAATAGTTTTATATATAAAATGAAACACCATTTGGTGGAGCAGTTTAAATTAACCGCATGATTATTTTTCGATTTCGCAACAATAAAACATAATCGTTTGCGGTTTCCTTCACCTTTAAATTGTTCGCAAAACGCGCACATCCATTACGGTTCTACGCTTCGTAAATATTACTAGCGAGGACCCAATTATCTTTAAGAAATACATATTATTACTTGGTATGTCATTTTAATAATTTCAAGTTTCTTTGAATCGTTGTCGTCTTCCGTGGCTCGAGGCCACGGCGGCAAAACTTAATAATTGGTTAATTTTCATAATCACTTCGACTGTTTTGCAATAATTTATGATTGTGTAACGTTTTAACAGGTAGCCTTATACCATGTGCACTATTATGCTATTACCTTGAATGATATAAACACTTAAAAATTAATGCTTGTCGATTCTTCTCGGCCAGAATAGAATCTACATTCCAAATTGATGACAAATATAAGAAAAACTTACTTACAATTAATGAATACGTTATATCATTTATAATAATAAAAATAATATTTAACTCAGATTAAGCTGAATGATAGACGATAAGATGATACAAAAGCTTCTATAAACGGCCGCAAATGGTCGCAAATGGGTAAATACTTAATACCTTAAACCTAGGACAGGTCCATCTGTAACATATAAAGAACCTTGTAACATGTAGTAGCAATTCAGTTAAAAAAGAAAAATTAATGTTGCTAAAATGTTACCTATAAAAACTACCACATTTCTACCTACTTTTCAAACCTTATCCAAAACGGTAACATTGAAATGGACGATACTACATGCTGGTAGAGGCATCTGATCATGTTTTAGGGGATTAAACCCATAGACAGTCAAGATTTAGTCTTCTCCAGTGACTTCTATGTAAGTGTTTCTACAAAGTGTATAAATAAGAAGCCTTTAGCAAGGCCTTTATAAGTGTACGTAAGTTATAAAATTCCTTAAGACGCCGTTATTTCTTCGGTCAAATCGATGCGGTAGATAACATTGGCATTTAGTTACTTCTAGATTCATTAAGTGAAGTACATGATATATAGATATAAATATGAATGATCTCTAAATACTCTCTAAATAAAATCTTATCTGGTGAATGAAATGACTCTTCACTAAGGTTTACTTGTTTGGTTGAATTCATCCTAAATGTTTTTACTGAATATTTATGTGTCTCCATATAGAAAAGATCTAACAACTCTATATAATCTTAAAATAAGCAATTACGCATAACAAACATTTCCACTATCTATTCAAAGATAGCGTTATTAAAAAAAAGTGTAGCCTTATCTTTTGGCATCATTTTGAAACTTAGAGAGCTCGGTACGGCGCGGGCGCAGCGTGGGCGGCGACATGTCCAGCCCATTTGTTTCGATGACGTCCTGCGCGGTTTATTATAATTCATTTACCGTGTCCAACGACACCGAACACATAACACAGCGTAAACTCATAAGTAAGGTATTAAGGACCACATGGCGATTAATAGCTCTATAAGGGTGGCATTTAAAGCAACAAAGGTGATAAGCGAATAATGTTATGTTTATTAATGTCGCAATATAAAATTGCGAATAACGTTTCCTATTAAAATTAATTTATAACTGTAGTTTAGTAGAAGCGATTATTATTTATTATTTAATTATAAAATATACGTACGTGTACGTCTCTATTATTTCCCCTCAGTAATTTATGTCATACGTTTTGTTTTAGTTTAATTGAAACTTCACATTTTCATTAGTGTTATAATAATATAAATAAAAAATCTAGCATTAATTGAACCCTATCCTTTGCTTAATATGCATTGCTGAGCAGCAAGCCGAGGCTGCGGAGGTGAGGATGGATGCCTGTGCTTTGTTACGCTAAGGCGGAGAGGCTACTCATCCCGAAGCGCCGGAGACGTTCCAGATGTAGTGGTTATTAATAAATTGTTTATACAAGTAGACTGTTATCAATAAAAATTTACTTCTCAAGTAAGTTAAGAACATCTGTCTAATCACATTTTATACTGCCCA
>DVVJ01000052.1:0-23401 GCA_018234505.1 Junonia neildi neildi
ACGTTAAATAAATTAGCTACAAGCACACTGATTTATTACTCAATGTGCATTTGTAAAATCGATTAGTTAACGCAATTTGTTTATTATTAAACATTTAATTTCGATAATGATGTGTAATATATATTTCAAATTGATTTTAAACGTTATTTATACTCAAGCCTTTTAGGCTTGAGTATAAATAATCTTTTTTAAAGTCATATTCAAACAACATCAGTCAGGCGACGCGTCAAATCGCCCGAAGACGTTATAAAACACAACTTATTCGGTAGTCGGTAAGTATTATTTAATTGTTAATCTGTGGTGCGCCTCGGGCTCGACGTAGACCGCACACAACACAATACATTCTTTAGAGGTTTTAATCAAGTTTCATTCAATCATTCATAAAATGTTGCCAGCTATTTTGTTTTTTTTTCTTTTTTTGTTTTTCGTAAACCACAAATTAATTTATTGATAATCGGTAGGCTACAATCTCTGCTACTATAACTTTGAAAAACAATACATCAAATCCGATAAAAAAAGGGGATGTTTAGAGTGCCCGTACGTTTTTTGTGCACTTTTTTATGTTCCGCTCCTACCTGGCGTTTACCACGTGGATGTTAATTTTCCCTCCCTCTCTTTAGTCCTGGTTCAAAGCGAGAGGGCTGATGTTTTGCGCGTTCAGTAACAACCCCTATCAACTTGGCAGGAAGTTGGTTGAAATCTGGTGTCTTTTTTTACATCGTTCTTTGTTTAAATTGTGGTTAAATTCTAAAACCTACAGACCTACCGTCGCTAGATAAGACATCATTTGAATGGCTCATTGTTCCTTATTTTCATAATTTTTTGTGTTAACTTTTGACAAGTTCAGATATGAAGTTCACTGTGCGTGGGAAACCGTTATTGTTCGAGGGTAATAGGATTATTTATTACCTAGTATTACTTAAGCTTTATAATTGGGTACACTTATCTCGTAATGTATTTATCTAGTAATTACCTGTGAAAGAGATAAACGGTTGTGCATATTTCAAACATAATGTTGGCGCAGTATAAACAGCCATAAATAAAAATTTTAATTCAACTCGCTCGTACCGACATTTTATTATAGACACATCTCATACGTTAGTACGGTCTACCAGTTAATGAATGATTCAGCCAGTAAGAACGCGAAATATTATGTAGAAAAATACTAACCTGTAAGGCGCAATCGAATATATTTACCAAAAACCTACCTAAATGATATTTTTAAATGTTAATGGAATTATCAATAATTTAACTCATTAATTTCGAAAGCTAACTGTACAATAATGATTCGCCGAGACATGATAGCTACAAAGCTTTAAGCTCACCACTTCCTTCCGATGCCTTATAATCACTTCCATCGGACGTCGCTTTCCATTCCGCTTTAAACTTAAGACTTAAATTTAAGGAAATACGATTCTTCATAAAAAACGTGGTATAATTAATACGTATCAAGTGAGTTAAGAATAAGCAAGGTGGTCTTGTTTATAAATGTACTACATATTCCCTAACGCATTGCTCGGAGTTGGAACTAGTTAATCCCACATGCATCGCGGCCAACTGCGCATTCTTTCATTAATGCAAGGGTTGCTACCCTAGAGGGCAGTGCGCTATTATTATTCATGCGGAGACAAAAAAAAACTTATTCGAACCATTCAGTTTTTTTCGATGTCTACATGTCTGTCAACGCTAAATCGATTCTTCATTACAATGACAACAAAAAATATCGTTTAAAACAAAGCTGGGGGTTTGGAAATTTGACGTTTCGATACTTCTGAACGAGATGAGAATAATTCATCATTAAACAGCGTTCGAAATTCGAATCGTGCTAGGGGTGTCTCGCCCCACGTGAGCATTAGCAACCCCAATTTTAAACGACCTATATACTCGTAGCTGTCCAGTAAAACCGTTAATGTCTCAGCGGGCCCGATCTCTCGGACAGTTGTGCAAATAGTTTATTTTTAGAATTACATCTTAGGGAGCGTTGAAACTTATATGACTCTTTTTGTTTTGTCACCATATTCATAAATTGTTCCATTTTATATCATTAGATGCAAAACATTAAACAATGTTTTCTTTGCTTCTAGGTGCTGACGTCTGGTTCCTTCGAACTTAGGATAAAAAGTTTTACGAACTCATTGGGTAGGTTAAGTAGTGGGCAGTGCTGTGATGGTTCCTCAAGTAGTGACGCGCCGTGTTTGGCGCCGTGCAGGACTAAATTCCGAGTGTGCCTCAAAATATATCAAGCGAACATCGACACGACGTCACCGTGTACGTTCGGTGACATCACTACTCCGGTACTCGGAGGAAACTCACTGGACGTACCGAATCTTAACGTGGAAGGATTCACCAACCCCATCGTGTTCCCGTTCGACTTCACGTGGCCGGTAAGTGTTTCATTACATACCATTGAAAGTGATAGATCGATTAATAGTCAGCCGGTAATCATTTCTCATTCCACGCATTAAATCAAACATTTGCGTCGATCGAGCTTCACGCTGTCAAATAACGTGGGCATCGTAAATAATAACATCGTATTCATTTTGTATTCAGAGTAAAAATCGATATATCATTAAAGAAACATTAAGTAGCAACCCTGCTTTCATAAATCAAAACCATTCGATGTTACTAACAAATTCCAATAATCCACGCGAAGGCCGGTCGGAGGCATCTCGGTTAGTAAATAATAGTTGAAAGAAATTACGGGATTTGATATTCAAATTTGACAGAAGCGATGACGATAAGAATACTCGATGGGTGAGCGAGCGGCCGCGTGGGACGATTACATCGTTCAATGGTTCATTTTTAATTAATTATGAAGTCGGACTTTTGTACGAGTCCACTCTCATTAGAAGTACTCCGGACGCCATTGTGGCTCGTTCTCATAACATTGCGATTAGAGCGCGGAGGCCGGGCTGGATCGTGATCAGATATTGTAATTATCTGTTATTTATTTACAGATCGCTCTAAAATCGCGATTCCAAGGATAACAGACGTCTTAATTGGATCTCTATTTGTATCTATTTCGTTCGTTCGTATTGTCTTCGGTTAAAACTCTGTTTCCGAACGGACATACGGAGTATGGGGCGCTATTTGCATTTTATTTAGCGGCCCGCTTCAAATATCGTACCGTCTCGTAATGTTTGATCAAACAAACTCCCAAGCCGCTTGCACAAGTCGGACCATCTGGAGAGAAACGTGACATTTGTTAACTAGGCAGGTAGGAAGAACGAGAGGCCATAGACGAAATTCAAAACTTTTTTTTCGACCGTGGAAACGCGTCCGGTTCCTCTTATGCCAGTATCATTCCATATGAATTGGCGTTAAATTGAAACTTCCTGTTTAATTTCACATAGAGTTCTCTATTGTCAGACATTGTGACATGCGATCAATTGAGCGAAAGTGACGCGAAATAATCCTCTATCGAGTTTCCGTGACAGGTTAAGCCCTGGACGGGAGTTTTAAATCATACCATATGCCCTTTATCTCATTTGATAGGAATTCGACGTGGAAACATCTCCCATCTGCTAGTCCATATGCCGCTTCGGGCGAAGATATTCATGCGATAATACAGTCGTGACCTTTACCAGTCGTGTTATACTTGGGTGCGCCACATTTAAATTAAATAATCTGCCCTAGAGTTATTAGCTCTTTTTTCGCAATGAGGTCATCAGAGAAGCGCCTGTTACATGAGCCATATCGTTCGTATGAATAAATATTAACCGAGTTAAACATGAGCTTTGTGCGAGCGTGCAAAATTGCTTCATACCTCGCAGGTGGACCTTTAGCATTGATGTTAAAAAAAGAAATATACTTTATTTTTTAATTTTTAAATTTCGAATTATTAACTCGAAGATGGTCAGTCAGTCGTGGTAGTAGCATCACAATATTTTGAAATATGACGCCGTGACGCGTCCGCGGGCGCAGTGGTAACGGTCGCGGTCGTATTACAATCTCGGAGTAGCCGGGTTTGTCGCCACCGAGCTGACTTTTTATCTTGATCCCATGAAATAAATCGGTTCCCCGGCAAGATCTGACCCGCCCGATAATAGGTCACGAGTTATATTAATATTACTGACAACATCGAACAGTAAAATTACAAGTAAAGCGGCGCGCGAGTTAACGACCCATAGAAACTATTTATCATGTAACGTTTAGAGATGGCTCACTCGTAAAGAAATCTCATTTGTATTCGAGCTCCGGTTCGGGCTTCATTTATTTTACTCTTAAACGATTTGTTTGTAAATCACAAGTTTTATATTGAGGCCCGTTAACCGGTCCGGATGTGACAAAGCCGGACCGGAATAAAACAAACATCGCACATAAACGCAAAAAGTTTGTATTTGTACGATTTCAACATTGTTTAACATTTTAAGAATTAATATCGTAAGTCGTGTGGGGTGGCCTTTAGAGGGTGTAAACCCCGAGCATGAGCGAGTTCATTCATTCCCTGTCACGCGGTAACCGTTACTGCAACTTTTTAATGCAAAAAACTTAGGAATTGCAAAGTTAACTATTCAAAAAGCACCTGCTATATGTAATGTGTTCTTTTTCCTTTGCTAGAGTGGGATAGCACTGTGATGCGATAGAGACAGCGCGAAAATGCCAAAGAGTATTTCCGCGCATGCGCAGGTCCTGCGCTATACAAGCAACGCCTCATTTACTCAGAACTGGCCGTGAACTATACTTTTTATGGATTAAACATAGATCCGTATTGCGTTAGATGTTACTAATCGACGCCATTGTTACGTCTTATCTCGTAAAATCGTCTACATCTCATTGTAGTCGGATAGAACCGATCAATAACAGGTTAATTGCAGTCATATTATTTCAAGTATCGGTTATTTATTAAATGTCCGATAAATATTTCTCGTAATGTCCCTGGGAACGGAATCGTTTTGGCAAGTCACTTTCCCACAAAGCACACGAAGGTCGGCCCACATAGAGCCAACAAAAACATGAAATGTTACACGCGCGTTCCATGCCCGAACGAGAGTGAGGTTCACCTTTACTTGCTATCTGTACACCGCTTAATATTAATAAACAACTCTTTAACTCAAATCGAGTTCGAATTAAAAAAAAAAAGTTTCGCAGGAAATATAAATTAACATTGTTTTTTAAACATTCAGTTTTAAATTACTTACCAGCGGTTGGCGACAAATATATTTTATTTACTGGCAACACTATCACCGGAAGGAATTAATGTCAGGTAGCCGGCAACACCGTGGGCTTTATCATTTTTTACCGTGAGACGCTGACAAGAACTAGCGTGCTTTAACTTAATTAAGGTTAATTAAATCAAAGAGCCAGGCTGTTATGTTCATATTTGTATTTTTATGTCTTTTTCGTTGGCAACGGCTTCAGATTTTTTATTGACCATACATCCGCCAACAAAGTTTTTTATTACTCTTTCGTAACGAATGCATCATTGCAATTGTCATCATTGCATTGCTTAATGGGAAATCATTAGTTTTTTAACATAAAGGTCATCTATCAATCGCAATTTGAGCACCTGATTAATGCATCTATGTCATAATGTGAAGAAACACGTCTTCATTGTGGAGCAAGTAGACTAAGCAACGGCGTAACTAATTCTAGAGATTGTTAGTTATTTTGCATGTTTCGTCAATAGTTTCACGCTCTGAATGATAGTAAAAATTTAAATGAAAGTAGCATCTCCGAAGACGATGTCGACATACCTTCGTTATGTGCGAAAAGCTTAACATACGGTATATTGTTTCTGAGAAATTAACGTTTCAGTGACGTCAGGGTCGATTCGTATCTCAAAACAATAGCTCAGTAGCGCACGCTACAAGAATCGACTGTAAACGGTTGTCACGTGTGAACAGCCAGCACAGATACCTCATTAGAAAGTAATTAACAATCAATACGTACACTTCGTAAAATATTATACATAGTCGAAAACCGTACACAGGCGGGCGCCACAAATCGTCCATAATTACGATCGAATTATAATCGGGTAACGCGTCCGGCATTAATATTCGTTTCACGATGCAAACGTTACATAAGTCTAAACGTTAAAAAAACTAGAAAAACGCAAACGTTCGCACGGATCGTAAATTATTACTTAATAATTTCATAGCGTAACGCGATACGTGGACTCTATGTACGCGAACATCAGAAACTTCCGTTTACGGAGTTTTTATCCCAGAGAGCTCTTAATAATTTCCTTTATCTCGATCCGCTCGCGCCGGGATCCTCTTAAAATACTTACCCCTACATCCGCTTCTTTTAATAATCTACCGAAGCTATGGAATGCCTCAGTCGATCGTGTTCCCTCTTTACACCGTCTTTTATCTCTCTCCTTTTCGTCGAATAGCAATTAAAGCTGGACAAAAAAGAGGAATTGCGAAATGAAATTCCTCGTAAGAGTAGCTTGATTCGAGGGACGAGGGACACGGGATTGCGTATTCGCTATTTCTTAATTTAACATTTCATAACTTTCAAATTTAAACAATCGGAGCGTGTATAATTACTGAGCAGGTTGCATTATTCGGAGCCACTGAACAGCTATTCAGCAACCTATCAATTAACGAGCATACCTGATTTTAACGAATTCGCCTAAACAAACTATCACACAATTAAAACGTAACGTTTCAATCGCTTCGAGTGTTCCACGGGTGCTAAAATAACAAAGCATTTGAACGGGAATCGAAATGTCGAGATCGTAAATAATGATTAGTCATAGACGAGATAAAGAAAATAAGCTCATCAGGAGAATGAATAGACAATAAAGTTTACCGGTCTCGTTATTATGGTGCGTTTGAGGCGAGCTCCTAAGAAAATACTCCTTTTTCAAATTGATGCTCGTTTACGGTCAGATTCTGACAGTTTAACTGCGTCTCTAACATTTACGGCTGCTAATAAAATTGTTCAAAGAAACCGATTTATAATGGGAGCCCGAAATTAATTTGTCTGTATTTTTTTCTCATATATGAAAAATGTGCAACGGACGATATAAATCACGTTTTAATCGAAAAGGTCAAGAGGATCGCAACATTCTAAAATCGCTTATCGTCTGTGATAAAACGTTTCATTTTTATTAGTAAACAGCCACGGGCGTCTCGACTCCCGGCGAGTTCTCACGTAAAGCTAGGGCTCGATGAGCCCTTAAATCTGCAATGATGAAATTCCTAGCGTTCCCGTCTTTATTCATCACACGCGCGATGTTTCTAGGAACACTGAGTCGCAGCGCGAGCGGCTCACATGCTCTGCTCGTATCCGCAACTGCGCGAATAAATCGCTGCCATTATTTAGTATGGGAGGAGGCGCGGTACTTACGTGCCTCGTACGTACTTCGTCGAATTTATGGACGTGTCAAAGGCCGATCATAGTCTGGGAACCTCCGCGAGAGCTCGCGAATCAGAATGACCGATTTCGAGTAAAACGCGATGACGAGAATAATCTACTTATTGCGGATTCAAGGGGGAAACGTTCTGGGAAAGCTGCGGGACCGTTGTCGATGCGAGTGAAGATTACGGTTATCGCGCGTCGAGCGATAACCGTAAATAAATATATATCTAAACAATTTTCAGTTTATTTCCACAGCGTCCGCGATGAGAATATAAACGGACTAATATCCTAGTTACATCTATAACGAGAATGTTACTCATCGGTGTCGTTTAATTTTATTTCATCGCTGGCATAGGTATGCAAAGTGGATTAGGAAAAAAAAATTCGAGATACGTATCGAAATGATCATGTCTAAACTTGTATTAGGAGAGGCAGTGCGCGTCATCCTCGGATGAGATCCGGATGAACGGCTCACGAGATTTGTTACGTGGTTTCGGTTTCATCGCTTCACCCTTCTCAGGCTTATCGGCGATCGGGCCGGGCCGGGGCTGGCATCGCCCGAAATTTGTTAAGTCCGCTTTTATTTTTTTAATTATGTTTCATTCAAATCATTCCGTTGTTTATGGCCGACATTTTCATTTTTGGAATTCCTCGGGTCCTGAGCACGGTCCGTCTGCCGAATGCCGGTGATGCCATGTGAAATTAAAGTCAGTCCTTTTTTTCACTTCGTCCAGATTCAAAAGTCCCGAATTCCGGCCGAGAAGTCGGTTTTTTCGCGATGATTGTAATTGAGGGTAATAAATTGTTAATGTCTGACTTATTTCGTGTATACGACCTCCGTACGGTCGTTAGCGCTGTTACGTGTGTTTTAATGTTCCCTAGCTTTCGTAAAATAATCGTACCAGATATAAAGTATAACATTTCGTTAAAGTTACGACCCGTTTTTCAACTTTTTAATGTTTCCCAGTAAAACTGACAGCTTGTTTATTTTAAATTGTTTATTTTATTATTTTGTGTTATAAAACTGACAGCGGTAATTAATCCTTTCATAATGAATCTCGGTTAATTTCTTTACGATGGTCACCTCAATGTTTACTTTTCCCAAGTATTTGTGGTTACGCTGGCGCTTAATTGCCACCATAACAATTAATACGTTCTTTATTGTTTCTTTAACTGAAAGAATTTTTATGAGTATTATAACAAATATTAGTATTACCAAATTATTTATATTTAGAATTTTATTTTTGATTCATTAATCAATCAATCGATAAAATTAAATTAATTCAAATAAATTATCCTTAAATACCTCGTAAGTTTTATAGCGTTCAATAAACACATATCATTAAAATATCTTGATCGCAATTTGAATTGGTACATTTTGTTCTTTTAAACAGCAACTAAAATGTAATGGTGTTATAAATCGCAGCCAAAAAATACCAAAAAATTAACATTTCTTTTTCAACATTCACGCGTCGAGTATACAATTTTCGAGAGCAAACGAAAATTTCTCTTTTACCAATTTAAAGAAACGTCATAAGTTCACATAGGCCGCGGGGTCGCTTTGACGTCTTTTGTCTATATGCGCTGCGCGACCCAGTATACCAACAAGTATGATCCGACCACACGAAGAAGTATCTCAAAGACTAAACACAACTCAAACGTAATGGCACACACAATTTACAAGCATTATAGGCTTAATACCGCTCGCCATAGTTATTCGTGTTTACCACGAAACTGCTTAGCATTCTAACCGAATGCATGTGTACTGTCGCCAATAAAATGTCGACCTGAATATTTTTTGTACGAGAATATTTGTACACGAAATCTCTCATTCACACGGTATCATACACGATGTTTATGTTACATAGCATGTACACTTATTTAATTTAAAGGTCCAATTTGCGTTATGATTCATCGGGTCAACGGTCTGAGCGATGGTGATACCGAAATAGAAAGAGATATAGTTAATTAAAAGCATTAATAATTCGGATTACAAGTTCGGATCGCTTTAATACTTCACGGTACGAATGCATGGAGCGGACGTTGAAATTTGCATATCTTTTAATTTGACGTAAGTATTAACCTAATCGTCTCCATATCAACGGGCCGGGGTCATTTTACCCGAATAAAAAGAGTCCGTTGCATATCAAACCTTATTTCGACGGCTCGAAAAACCGAATCGAATTCTTGTCGGGATATAGTTAAATATAAAAACCTGTCCGGAGCGATGTTACCACACTCGTGAAGTGTGAAATATGAAATCACGACTCCTCCACTTGGCCGGCTGTTTGTGTTCCAAATAACTAGGTATTTTCTCATGTTGTAACGAACCTGTGATCTTTTTTCATAATGTTTTATCATTTTGATCCGGCCGTCGACCGAAAGAACGAATCGGATTATTTTATTCTATAAAAGACCTTCATAATGCAAAAATGTTATCGAATGAGAGATACACGGGCGATATTCAAATACAAAGCTTATTCTTTTTCATGTTTCTGCCATTTGTAGAATCAGATAATAAGTAATAGTATGCTAAACAAATACAAGCCATCTGTTGCAGTTTCACCGCCTTCATTGAACGAAGACAAACAAAACAATAAATAAGTTATACAAACAATGGCGACCGAAACACGTGCAAGAAAGATGCGCGAAAGTACCGGTCACCTGATTATACCTTTTGTCCCGAGAGCTGTAAAACATCCCAAACAGATGTAGTTTACAAACAAAACGTAAAAATACGCGTCCTTTCCCACGTATCCTTACATTTCGGATCTCTAATTAATATCGAAACAGGCTCCGATATGGGAGTCGCCTCTTTAAGCACCCTCATAAAACGATTATCAAATGATTTCCCAGCTTTCAGACCACGATACCATTTGAGCGTCCGTTTGAGCCAGTAATACAATTTAACACATCACATTCAGAGGGATAGTTTATGTGCCACGTTCCTCTACTATCTCACGGTAACTAAAACTTTCATTGTTATTTAATAATATCATGTCCCAATTTTAATGGTAGATAATTAAAATAGTAATCGATAGTTAGACAGAATTGAACATTATACGACAATTAGGATTTTATAATAAAGTTGTGAACGAGATTGTTTCCTCCAGTAGGCGAGCCCGCGCAAGTATTATAAGTATACGGTATCACCGGCTCGGCACGTTTATAAAGGCTACCTGTACACGTACGCTTACGTCGTCGTCCGCTTTTTATGGGCTGCCTCGAGAGTCACTGTCGTGGGAACCGGCATATACTTACGCCCGACTACAGCTGACCGAAATGCGCTCTCCATACTCGATTAACAAATCAATACGCCGTATACTACGACTCACCATATTTGATCATGCAAACAAATCGTATTAATATATTTCGACAACCGTGCCCCTCGCTCCTTATAGAGACAGACAACAGTTTACGTTAAATCGTTGTTACGTTGACGAAAGGTTCTCGTCGCGGCTAAGGTTCAAATTCGTTCAGTCGCGCAATCGGGTCGCCTGTTTGGTATTCAGTAATGTTCGATAACACGTCCGCTTGTGTTGTCGATGTATTAAACGAGACTCGCTTATTATAAATTCGTCAAAACTATGTATTGAAAGCTTTAATTGCTCGTAGCCCGTCTGCGTTAAAAGCAAAGCAAAAACTCGTGCATTTTTACCGTATACAGCCGTGTGATGTGCGTTGGGAAACTGGATTTCTACTATTGATTTCCACCATCCGACAATGATTATTGTTCGTTAGAGAGGCTCATATCAGTTCCTATGCAAATAGCTCATTGTTAGTTCTCGCTGATGTAAATTATGTTTTCATTCATCAAGCTAATTGACAATGGGGGACATCTGTCAGATCTGAATCACTCCTTAAGAGTTCGTGTGGTGATCTTATGAAGAAATTAAAATGGTGACCCTTTACATCCGTTAGGCGCAGCTGCAGACGTCTCGTGACGTGTATGTATCTAATTACATTTGGTCACGGGCCTCGCCGCTATTGAGAATTTCAAACGTCACTTACCGTCATCGGACATCGTCTGATTACCTTATTGATAGTAAATGACCCGTTTTTTCTTCAATTTCTTTGCTATTACCTGTTATTATCGAAGCGTGTCACTCATGGCTATCATTCCAAGTTAAATTGGGACACTAATAAATCAATATCTGAACGAAAGTTGAAGGAATACTCGTATTTACTTTGAAAGTACATAGTTAATTTAGAAACTTCGTGTAAAACAGTATCTATGTCGAATACGTATAAAGTTTCATTATATTTACTCGTAATAAATTCTAGGCCTAATGTTATTTTCAATTTGTATTGTGTATTATCTGAATAGAAGTTGATATTTCACGATCATTCGCATTGTTTGTATATAATTTTCGCATGAAAATTCTTGAGTCAATTGTAATTAAAATTTCATAGTGAATACTAAAGGTCGTATGTCTGTGCAGCGGATATGATGTCTCTGTTTTATGGTAGAACAACCGGTTTGCCGGAGCGATGAGATTTCACAACTTTACACATTTTTGCATGAACGAAACCCCAATCATCATAAAACCCATTGATAAAGTTGACGGGCGCCTACAAGCTGTTGACTCCATGCCTTATCACCGATAATCGATTTTCGACTGCCGTTTCGCCTCCTTATGTAAACATCGACAAATGTCAATAGCTCACTATCTGATACGCACCCGTTAACATTTTTTTTTTCGATGCCACAGTAACATTACACTATTCCATATTGGGCGTTAAGTACTCCAGCATTCGCCTTATTGCGCTAGTTGTATTTTTAGCTCGTATTATAACAATTCAGCCATCTGCTCCTCGGTTCACCTGTCTATCATGTTGTTAATTTACACTCATCCGCCATACTGAACGACGTCGTAAAGTAAAGGAAATATTTGAAATGCTCGACCGCCGCACCCATTTTAAAGGTCTCCGCTTAAGATGGTAGGATATCTTGGGTTATCTCATTGTGAGAAGAGCGACACCAACGCGTACTAGTTGAACTTTTAAGCGAAGAATGTACCTTTAGCTTTAACGTCGTTTAATAAACTTTCCATTTATGGACAACTCGATTTTTGTTTTGTAATAACTTTGTATTCCTTTATTTACAGGGCACCTTCTCGCTAATTGTCGAAGCGTGGCACGACACGAACGAGACGTCAAGATCTGATGGTGAGTCAATTTTCGTACCTTTTATGCGATTATGATAACGTGTCATGAAAACTTTGTGAAATTTTTGTAAAATTCATATCACGTCCGTCACGACTCGCTCACATTCAGATTTCACTGTAATTCTGGGTGTTTATCGTGCATTTAACGGACAGTATGTATATTTGAATGCTTATATTATCATATCGTGGAAGACAAAAATGTTCCCATGGTGTGGACGATTGGTGTTCAGAGCACGCGGCGACGCGCGTGAGTCGCTTCGCAATGCACGCCGTATTCTAATAAACTCAGCCTTCTGTAGGACGAAAATTTAGTAGAAATGTTCTAATGTATTCAGATGGACGATGACCGGTAACTAGACGAAAATATTCATCGCTTATTCGTGAATTACACTATAATAAACATTATTTCCTATGTAACGCTGTTATCTAAAAAAAATAACACGAACATTTGCCATATGCCAAATAGATTTAGATAACTATCATCTAAAATTATGTATGGACGTTAGAATCGATTTTAAAGTTTGGCTTATTGCGTTCGACGATATCACGCGGAGTTTAAACGCCCAATAGAGAATCGACAGTTTTACGGCTCGCATGCGACATGGCGTGACCGAAAAAACGATTCCCAATGAGTTGTTACCGCACAACCTTAGGTAAATACATCAAAATAATTTGCTGCGTGTATTCGTACGTAGTCCTCGACATGGACAAATAAATCGAAGTCGCTGCAATAAAGCAAAAACAACGTCTAGCTCCGTCTGGTTCGATATTTTAAAAATAATAAAATAGCGACCGCGAAAACTGACTGGCGACGCCCATTTCTTAATTAGTTTTTCATCCCGCTGCACTCTGACCGACATAATTACTACTCCTGACCGGGTAACAAAAACTGTGGGTGATTTACTTAAAAGAGATTTAAAGATACGGAGGAGTGTTACGGGCCGGTTTACCGAAAATCATTAGCGTCCGAAGTGGATAGCTTAAGAGGACGGGTATATTTTTAATACGGCGCGGGAGCGATGGGCGGCGCCGACGCACTACCGAGAAATGTTACCAACAGAAATCTAATCAACCATAATAACAGGTTACATGCACGCCGTTTGTGTTCACTCACTATCGACCCATTGGGCTAATGTTTAATTAAATCACAATCAGTTTTTCTAATACCAACCAGCTGCATTATAAATTAATCCTGTTGTTTTGTTACCGCCACACGACTGCATCTTAGGGTTCGTTGTGGAAATCCAAGAAACGCGAATAATAGCAGCACGCCGCTAAAGCATGCAATATATCACAGATAAGTACGAATGCAACAAAGAAGTGATGGCTTACGGGGACGTATAAAGGGATTCCTGTACTAAACAAATACCCGCTCGACAATGGACTGGTTCGCTTGCAATTCTGACGTCGCTCGCTCCTTCACCGAAATCTTTTGTGCGTCGCCCGAGGCAGCCGGGGTCGCACCTGGAATGCACTAACGGCCTAACGTATTGTTTACACAATGCTAAAAAATTACCACCGAGGAAATGAATTTTTAGTTTACACTCAATCTTTCGTCGTCGTACGGCTTGACTGGGTAAAAAATCACGGAAGACGGTCCGGAAGGCTCGATTTATGATGTAACAGGCGCTGGGTCGGTCGGGAAGCGCTGTCGACAGATGCTGAGCACATGCTCCGGATAATAGGTGAGGAACGTTGTCTCGTCCCGTGCGTTTTGTTTATCGAGTCGCCACTTCGTTTACGATTATTGCACTGTCTCGATTTACACCTACGTATTGTTTGAACAAGAATAGGAGCGTGTGAAAAGAGAGTAGTGATAACAGATACGTAAGGTAATTACGTGTCTGGTCTGGCGCGGCGTAAACAGCCGCGGGGCCGCTACCTAATACTACAAACGAGATCCGATTATGATACTGTTATGTGACGGTTCTTTTTTCTTAAACATATAGGCTGCCAGATTTATTTTGTTCAACTTTTAACTTCAAGGTAATTAATTAATTTTATCTGACTGACTCACATAAGCAAAATCAAATTAATATTTGAGAAATAATTAAGGTATTGTAAAAACTGTATTTACGTAAATTTGTGCTCGGAACGAAAATGTTTCTTCAAAATTAACAATAGCGACCTAAAGCCTTAAAACAACTAAGTCGACTTTTGCGAAACTGTTTAAATACCTAACAACGGTTTTTCGAGTGTTAGTTATCAAATTGACCGAGAGCTTAAAACCCTCAAACGCTTACAAGAAATCGTCTGATTGTTTATCTAGTGCAGAGTGCGACGAGCACTCACATCGAAATACACGTCGAGCATTAGAAGTGGACAGTTTTATAAACAAAAGAAGTTAGTCGTTTGTGTACACGGCCCATTGATGAGATGCCGTTTCCCACAGCGCCAGCGGCAACGCGTCGGCCGGTTAGGCAGGTGTCTAAAACGAGAAATCGAGACAACTGTCAATGATTCGCCATTAAACCGGGACAAAAACTTAGCGATTTCGTTTTCATTCATGTCGTACATACGCGAGCTCCCAGCAATTAGACCAACACCGAACCAGATCGAGCACTAGTTGTCAATCCACAACCAATATAATGAACTGGCGGGCATCCGGTGCCCTTATTGATTGATGATCAACGGAAGCTGCTTCGCGTGATCCCCCGTCTTCCCCAAAATCGCGTTTAAAATATACCAAATCGACCGCGTCCGCCTCTGATATCGAGTTCGGTCAAATTATCTGTTATTTCGCTTTCTTTTGTTTTGTATCGGTGAATTTACTCTTAGTTTATTTGTGTGACCTCTGGGCGCGTAATTACGGGTTATGAGACGTCAGTCCGGCACGTACCGGTGCTGTTGCCCCGTTCTGCTTTAAATGTGTTATTTATTTGTAAATTGGAACTACATTAATAGACGCGATAGGATACACCTTCATTTAATATCGTTTCGACAATAATTTGGGATGATGAGTGTAATTTGTACCGGCTCCGCAACAACGAATGAAATCTTTTAACTTCTTTATTGTACGTAGAAGGCAAAAAGCGTCGAGCAATTTTCCTACAAATTACAATGTCTGGCGTAGATATAATGTGAGGATATAGCGTTTTTCATATGAATACTTCAGAGTATGATGGTTCACTTTTTGATTGAAGTTTATTTTTTATAAAACGTTGCACCGTGCAGCGTGCAGGTTGCAAGCGTATTTAAAACGAGATAGTTTTTCAGAGCGCTCATATATCACTCGGGTAGCAGCCCTAGCGCACCTGAGCCAAGTGCACGGTTGCCATAATTCTCTGCGCACATTCGAGCTAAATTGCACGCCGCTCCGGCTCCGTTCCCACACATCATTTTTCTAATTCCCTCCGAACTCTGCACTTCGCTTTAATAACGCTTCTTTGTAACGAACGTATCATATTACACCAACCTTTAAAATTACCACACAAAGATTTATAATGTTGAACATTAGATATTAGGTTCTTTCTTTTATTTCGATTGTCGATCACGTTCGTACGATACGTCGATAAAAGGCATTGCGAGTTCACGCGCTGAAATCTCTCGAGTAACACGATTTACGTTTTCTATTCGAATCGATCTCGAGTTGAATTTATTGGTATTTATTATATTTTCGTTGGGCGAGCTCCGAGTGTAGGTACGTGTTTTATCTTCTAGATTTATTGCTCCGATACCGATCGGTGTAAGCTTACGTTCAATTGTATACACTGAGGTATTCCGGCTTCGCATTGCGATTCTTCATCAGTTATTACGGATCATAAGGGATTGTGTAAGAAGCTACATCGAGTAAATACTTTTATCTTATCTTTTTAGTTTTAGCTCGACAAAGTATTGAACTTTATGTTGTCAGTGCATTATAAGTTTGATCGTAAACAAAAGAGCAGAAAGAATCCGATCTAAGATAAATGCAGTCTCATTACTCGATATCCTTTATCGCTGACACCCCACACAATAACAAAGAACAATCCTCTGCTATCGAATGCCATACGCCACGAAATTAGTCGGGATCGATCGTTTTTATATACCTTTTAATTTTGTTTCGCGTCTGGTTTAATTTTATCTGCTGTCGGGATTACCGGCTTAGGAATGTAACGTCGAGCGTAGCAAAAAGAGAAAAACTGGGCATACACGAAGAGAGATAAATAAAGGAACTGGTCGACGCTAAGGTTTCCCAGCGCGCCTCCGTCTCACAACTCACATCGCTTTGATGAATGGATTGGCAGTTTATTTTTTTAATCAGTGCGGGTAGTTTCCACGGAACTGTTTTTGTAGGCAGTTATGCGAGCTCAGCCTTCCTTGCTCTCGCGCTTATATTTTTTTCAAAAATTACAACATACATTGTACTTATTAGCTGCAACTAGATAAAAGTAACCAGTCACACGAATCGAGAATGCGCTTAAAACTCTTAATCAATCAAACGGGCGCCAACGAACCAAAACAGTGAATCACGCTTGGGAACAATGAAATCTCGCGTTCGAATGCGGGCGTCAAACGGCCCACAGTAACAGGTCAATTTGCTTCCATACCCTTTCCCACGCTGATAAACAAATTACTTTTTCTTTATCGAATTAAGCCGTGTCGTTATCCTTACGAGATTTCGATCTCATTCTGTGGGACATTAGAATTTACGTCTTCCTGTGGTTCTTTTAGAGTTGGAATTCGAGTGTTAATTGCGTTTTGTTATTTCAGATTCTCTCATTGCGCGGATGACAAAGCAGAGTATAGCTGACGTTGGAGGGCCATGGATCGAGGAGGAGCAGCGGTGGGGCGGCGTGGGAGGGGCGCACCTGAAGCTGTCGTACCGTGTGACGTGCGCGGCGCACTACTACGGGCCAGGGTGCGAAGTCCTCTGCAGGCCGAGAGACGATTCGTTCGGCCACTACACCTGTTCGCCCTCTGGTGAAATCGTATGCAAGACCGGATGGACGGGGGATTACTGCTCGAAACGTAAGTTCATTTCGTAATAAACTGTTACATCTGTCACCTATTTTCGTTGCGCGTAATTGTTAAAATAGCATTCCACAATTCACTCTTCCTCATTAATGGGTTACGATGACAAATTCGGTCGAACATCCTCTCATAAACCTAATTTGAACATGACCTTTCACGTGGCACATGTACTCGATGCTTTCTAACCTCAATATTGGTGAGTCATCGAGGTCAAGGGAGGTTCACAACCTCCCATAATCCGTGGTAAAGCCATCTCAGAATACTTTAATACCATGTTACCTTTAGAAATATTTAACATTTCAAAACACTCTAACCTTACCGGAGTGATAATTTTGTATGATCGCGGAAATTGTAATAAATATTACCTGCATTAATATAACTTTGATGCAAACGACCTTAAGCGTTGTTTTTAACTAAATTCTCGAATTCGAAACCGCGTGAATACTTCACTTCCTTTTAACAGATATCAATAAAATATTTCAGCTGTTACCGAGTTTAATACTTTTTTCAAGTTATTGTTTCAATGTTACATTTTTCACATCTTGTTACAATTTAATTATTTCCTTTAATTCGTTTTATTATAATCGTCGGATCGCTGCCTCAAATATTTAATTCTAGATATGTATCTTCATCCATCATTAAAATTTATTGCGCGGCATAAACTAAATCACTAACGTTAATGTTTCGTTCGTTCAGAGTCGAGTCAAGGCGGAGATGATAAATAATTTCAAAAATATGTTATACTTCAGTCGGACCATTATTATTTGATTTCAATTAAATTCTAAAGCATCGGTGATATTGTAAGAGATTTCTAAAGAAGTATGTTTAAAAGTATTGTCACATAATCAGCGGCGAGCGTGAGACCGCTCGATGAGCCGGTGTGGTCTTTGAATGCTGCCGGATTTGTAAACAAAAGCAAGAGAAACCGCCGCCCGCGCGCCTCATTAGCGACACACATCAATGCCCTACCCTTTTTATTATCACTTTTAACTACTCAAATATCATAAATACTTATCTTCTTTAATTGTACTTCAATAAAAACATACTTTCATCGCGTTTTAATTTATCGGATTCACAAAGAAAGTCGGCGTTAAGGAGATTAGACTAGCTGATTACATTGCACCCACTTTTCCCAGTTCCGCGGAGCGAATCAGCGATTGATTTGCAATTATAATGAATCTCGATCGAGCGGATGGCTGTCAACGAAAAAATCTAAACGTTTCAAACGTCATTACGACGTTCTGACGTATGTTAAACACATCGCGTCTCGTATTGTAAAACAAAGCGGTGCGTCTCGAGATGCATTGTGGCGGGCGGATGTCGCGTCGCAATCTCGGCAGCCCCACCTGCCGCCGCGTTCCCACACTCCGGCGCCGCAAAAAAACGCGCGAGACAGAGACACCGTACCTCGGCCCGCGTAGCGCGCCGTCCCGCTCACGCCAGGCCTACCCGCCCGCTAGCCATGCGATCCTAGTACCACGCGACGGGATAACCACGAAATCACAATTTTCTGGTAAAAAAGTAAACAGTTGCGGTCGAGAAATATGCCAACTATTTACGATGGCCGAGAAATTTCTTAACCCGGCGTGAGAGAAACTTTAATAATCTTTACTTTCTCTAACCTTAGTTACATATGATATACAATGGAAACCAGATAAACCTATCCCGTAGTACGCAAGTACATCGGCGATTACGAAAATGTAAAAGCGAGTGAAGCGGCCATAATGAAATGAAAACAACGCTCCACGCTTGCACACGCACACAGCGCCGCGGCCGCAACACAGACGCCGCGAACCGGGTCAAAAACACCTTTAACCGAGAACCAAACACCAATCGAAATAAACTCTGTACTTGACCGTGTCATGAAGCTTGCCTCACATCTGCCGAACGGTATCTCGCCTTCTGGGAAAGCCTAACATCCCGAAAACTTATTTGCATGTCCCGACGGCATTATCTCGATCGTCCGGCTCCCCTTCCTAATGATAGGGTAAACATCGCGAGAGAAACCCTTTACGGCCGCTTAATTTCGCCTAATTGTTAGCGAGAGTGGAGTTCTCACGAATATTACCTTCTGTGCGGAGTCGCAAATCCAATCCCACGCGCACCTAATTTCCGTTTCGAATAGAAACAGATGTCTGAACAGTTAAATATTTGCTCGATTCTGAACACGTGTGCATCCTCGAAGGAGGACGCTTTTTGTCTTTACCTGACCTCGCAAAGGCCATAGCTATTTCTTATTTTGTTAGGCCACGGCCAGTCGACTGTCGAAGTCGCAGTGCGGCGTCCCTTGCCATTAGAAATCGATACGGTTCGTATTCATTGATAATAATTAATAGCTAGGGGAGCGGTAAACATCTATAAAGCGGCTCTCGTGAACACTTAACCTAATACTATTCTTGAAGTGTAATTTTTACGACTCCCGATTTACCTACCGTTCAAGGGTTACGATAAGGAAACTCGAGTAGCGTATGTATAGACGATAGAGCACTGAGTATCTACGTTAAGCCACTCGAAAGTCTTTGATGTCTCTTCACGCCGACTAATTTCTAGTCTCGTAAGAATCCTAAAATTCATTTAAAAGTAACAACCATACAGAGGTCATGAGAATTTAAAATAATTGTTTAAATATAAAATTTCACTTCCGAAAGTAAAAACTGCGATCCGTGAAAGTGAATTACATTTACAATTTAATCTACAACAACCGTGATATACCATGGTGAATAAATACCAAATAACTTTGCCAATTTAGCGGAGTGATTCGTAAGCGGATTTGCGAGCGCTCCGAGCGAGTTCGGGGGCTTTGTGTTAGCCCGGCTGAGTTTAAACCTATATTACGGTCTAGGGAGCGGCGGGCGGCTAATCTCCTTTATTATATCTCCGCCACTGAGCTCTGAAATCCAGAGATATAACCGAGCTGAACAGTTTCCTCGTTCAATTTAGAACGCGAAAGCCAGACTTAAATATGCATTAGGATAGGTAATGTGGCGAACAAAATGGCGTCTTAGTATTTTTCTAGCGAGTTAGGGGACTAGTAACGGTCGAGTGACGGTTAGACTCCCCGCGCTATCTGCCCCCTTTGTATTCGCTCCGATAACTTGCCCATGCGCACCCGACCGATACGACGCCGCACCGCACTTCTCATTTCAAAACACTATTTTTTTACAGCGCTCACTATGCCATTACTTCTTTTCCTTTTGTTGTGAATGCCTTGTTCTGTACTCAAACCGCAATGTACACGTACATTCAAGATTATTCCATTACATTTTCATTACATAGTACCGCCAGAACGGGGTAAGGTTCGTCGAGTATAACACGTAAATCACACGGTTAACGATGCGCACATATTACGTTCGTAATACATCACGTCCGAATAAAATATGAATGTTTAGAATCCAATATAAATAAATATTATGCCATTACGAAATAAAACGATTTACGAAGGAACGAGTTTGCGTCCCTGGAAGTGCATTGCGAGCTATGCGTGTATGAAAATTAATTTGAGCAATAACGTTTGTACGGAATCTCGCTACGGTTATAGTCGAAGATAAATGATCAGTGCGCGTGACCTCGCCCCCGACTCGGGACGCTAACGAACCTCTCTCTTTGTTACCGTGTCCTTTGCGATTCTTCATAGATTCCGAAGCTAATACGTGAAACTGCGTACCGCTGAGGAATTATCGACCGTTTTTGCTTCGAAGTACCACCGCTAGCGCTCCATTGTGTGCGTTTTGTCTTTGTGATGCGCTAACGAATCTATTCCTTTTGTTGCAGCGAGATGCCTGCCCGGCTGCGATGCGGAGCACGGCCACTGCCTCAAGCCCGACGAATGCATGTGAGTATCCACTTCGCACCTTTGTGCTAAACGCTTAACGTTCTCCCGTCTCTAAATCATTCATCCTCGTTCATTGTTCGTTGTCGAGAAAGACATATTACGCTTTTTAGTCTCTCGTTATCACATCGTATAATTTACTGACGTATGTTTTTATTTATTTCAGTTGCTATTCGGGCTGGGTGGGCGAGCTCTGCGACCAGTGCGAGCGGCATCCGGGATGCGTGCACGGTACCTGTTCGAAGCCGTGGGACTGCATCTGCGAGGAGGGCTGGGGCGGCCTGTTCTGTAACCAAGATCTAAATTATTGCACGAACCACCGACCCTGCAGAAACGGAGGCACTTGCCACAACACTGGGCAAGGGAGCTACACCTGTGTCTGTCCACCTGAGTACACGGGCCCCGACTGCGAAAAGTCCCTTCACTCGTGTGCCGTACGACCTTGCCAAAACGGAGGCGCTTGCGTTCCAGACGAAGGAGGAGAATTATCTTGCGCCTGCCCATCAGGCTACGAAGGAGCGCGCTGTTAAACTAGAAGACTGACCTGTGCCGATCAACCTTGTCGAAATGGCGGTACTTGTGAACCTCGACCATCCGGCTACGTATGCTTGTGTCCGCCTGGTTATGCGGGACTAGACTGCGCCGTTGAAGCCGACCCCTGTGCTGCTAATCCTTGTCGAAATGGAGCGACCTGTGCACGTGCTGGAGACGGCTTCCGTTGCAGCTGCAAACCTGGTTTCAGAGGAAATAGATGCGAAATCGACATCGACGACTGCGCGGGTATAATTTGTGAACACGGAGGAACTTGCGTAGATTTGGTCAATGGACAGAGATGTCAATGTGCGCCAGGATTCCTCGGGCCGAGATGCGAGACACGCGTGGACTTCTGCCTAGCGAAACCCTGTGCGAACGGCGGCGAGTGTCACGTTCTGGATAACGATTATGAGTGCCGCTGTCGACCGGGCTTCGCGGGTAAAGACTGCAGTATTGACGTCGACGAGTGCGCGTCGTCTCCCTGTCGGAACGGTGGCACTTGCAGAGACCGAGTCGACGGCTACCATTGCAACTGTCCGCCGGGCTGGGGAGGGAAATCGTGTACTGTATCGCTGGCTGACTTTGCGGCTGCGAAACCGGCGGGCGGACATTTAAGACGAGTTGGTGATGAGACGCCCGAGGAGGAAAGCCTTTCGGGAAGACACGTGGCGCTGATAGCGGCGCTTTCGGCGGCGGTGCCAGCTGCGGCATTGGCGGCTGCGGTCGCCGTCGCCTGCATTAGGAGGAGAAGAAAACGAGCGCAAAACGCCGCGGACGCTGAGGCGCGAGCTCAAAACGCGGCCAATGCGGGCGGCGGCGGACGCGTCATTAGGAACACTTGGGGCAAGTGCGAGGGCCCCGTACCTGAGTGCCAGAACGCGCACAACGCGGCGGCGGAGGAGTGTAAACGAAAGACGCTAAACACAGAGAGCGCTGCGCGGCTCCTAGCGGCGCTCGACCCCAGACTGTCGCGGCTCTCCGCGGACTCGGCGTATTGCGCGAATAGGTCAGTATCACTTTAACTTAATTCATTTTGTAAATACAACCAATAAAATACATATTCACTCTTTTTCTAATCAGTATCATATATTAAACGTGTTTCTCCTTTTGTTACAGCGATACGTCGCTAGTGAAGCGAGCGCTAGAAGGCGGAGGGGTATACGTGTTAGACGACCACTGCCTGCCGCCGACGTTCGCCACGCAAGTGTAGTGCTAACCAGTGCGGCAATGGACATTAACTTATTTATTCACATCGGACGCTCGTGCGAACTAGGCTGTGCGCCGCGTGTACATATAGCGTAAAATGTAAAGTGACTCCTGTATAGACGGCTAGTTTTAAGTATTCGGATATATTTATTTGAGCGCGATCCGTACGCCCTGTAAATAGTATCGGCGGTGCGGATCGCTTTTTCCACCCTTTATCGGCAAGCGTCGCCCGATGCACCGAAACCCGTACCGTTTTAATGAAACGGGCGTTTTCTTGGCGCTGATGTCGCGCTAATCGAACGAAATTAGTGGTATGATATTAGTTTCATGGCATTAACAGTAAACCTACCGACAATTTTAGTCCAAATATTCCTACTAAAATATTAGAGCACAAATTATT
>DVVJ01000053.1:0-23397 GCA_018234505.1 Junonia neildi neildi
TTGAAATTTTAATTCTTTTCATAGTTTTTAATTAGAATTATTTCGTGTTGCTGGTCTCTTATGAAAAAAAAATACTTCCTTATTACTCTACATGAATACTTTAATGTTAATTATATACATTCTACAGTTTTAATTAACCACTTCATAATTAAGCTTTAGAAGGATAGGGAAAAGGTGAATAAAAATCTGGTTATGTATTTTTTTAAAAACTTGATGATTTATTTTTACCATATAATAATATATATTCATTATTGAAACAAAGTACGATACAAAATGTACACGTTTGCCTTAAATCCAAAACTACTGTAATGTTATTTGTTATTTCATACTTAACATTTTAAAAACTACGTACAGTATATGCAGTTAAAGATAGTACCTTAAAAATACGAGAGAATAATTTATACAACGGACGAGGAAGTTTTACACTACAGAAACCTCGCAGACAATAACTTATCGTTAAAAAAATTAATCCTAAAAAACTATTGTTTGCATAATAGATTTTAATAAAATAAAACCCCAATAATGGGTAATATTTTTTTTATTTCTTCACATTCCAAAAAACCGTGCGTATCACTTAAATCGTTCTCATAATATGTACAACATTTTCGAACCGATTCAAATAATGCTGGTAACAGATGCGTCCCAACTATTTGGTAAACCGAGAAAAAAACCGTAACTGTATAGTGCTAAAAAAGAGAGATCCATCGGTAACGGTGTCTAACAACTTCAACATTTTTTGGTATCAATTGAAAAAAAAATACAAAAAAAAATTAATAATCAGGTATCAAATACGAAAAAGGCCACAAGTCCTCGAGAAACGCGAGAGATACGATTCGAATCGCTGAAGACACGACAGAATCTGACACTGCCTAACTTGCCCAAAAAACTTCGTAGACTAGAATGCATCGGAACACACGGCCTGTGTGATTAAAAGAGGAATTCTAAACAGAATAGTGGCCTTAAGTAGCTTATTAACAAGGTATTTACAATGTCCAATGGTAAAAGAACAAAATGTTAAAAATAATGACGATAGAACATCAGTCCCATTCAAAATTTAAAGCCTTCCATATTAGCTTCAAGGGTTTGATATAGTTTGGCATGTTACGTACACTTTCATTAATAAGAAATGTAAGCACACATTTTAAGTATACATTTGCTGCTACTAATTATATATCTTATCATTAATTGATAGAATTTAATGGACCATTTTTTTTAATAACTTTTTTGTTCCTTAAAAATTTGATCGAAAACCTACATAGCGATAACAATTAAGAAATCAGAAATCAAAGATAAATATTAAGACGTTTCTTTTTATATCCTACACAAGAAAAATAGTACACTAATAAACAGACAGATCAACGGAAAATAGAAAAAATAAAAAAAAGAAGAATTTTCGTTTTTTTTTTTTCATTTTTTTGTAGAAGAAATCTTGTGGAAATTATCACACTTACATCTGTAACTTTACTCGTTACTATGTATAATATTACGATTAATACCTATATTATAAATCCTATGTTAGTTCCTTGACTCAGATTGTGCGAAGTTTTCGTTTGTTTTATATAATTATCATTAACTTTATCATTATACCAATAACTATTAATGACACAGCTACGTCAACAATTTTATATCATTACTATAATATGCATCCACTACAGTTTGAAGTTGACATAGAATACATATAGGTTTAATTAATGATTATTGTTTAAATTTAATCATTCTATAGACACCAATTATATATCAGTTATTACTATTAATTAATTATAGGGATTATGTGCTATTGATCAATACAAATGAAACGTAATGATTCGTTGTGTCTCAAAGTTGTAAGAGAAATGAACAAAATCTTACGATAGAAGACGCTTACTAAATAAATCAACAACAGTAATACATACATATGATACAGAGATACAAATTTTTCATCTTTTCTCAAACAACATAACGAGAATATTTTTAACGTTTTCAGTTCTGTGAATGAATCACTAACATTATCAATCGAAACGCTTTTAAATGTTTTATGTATAATTAGGCCGTGTACGGATTGAGCGTTTTCGGGTACGCATTATCTGTCACGTTAAACGCTGACGAGTTAGTTTTGACAGCAGCTTGACTGATAGCAGAATGCGATAGAGTACTTCAGAAGATGCATACCCAAAAACGCACAGTTCGAACGTAGCTTTATATCGAATATACATAAATTTTAGCCTACATACAATGCGTTAAGAACATCAATCTACTTGTATGACAAGCGATTTGTAAGCATAGATTCATAGTTAATACCTTTAATTCTCTAACTATCACTCTCTTGGTGTCATTACTTACAAACGAGATCATATCTCGTTCATTAAAACATTGATCATTTTCTTCGTTTACAGTTTCATGAATGACATTTAGAGAATTAGAGATATTGACTGAAGAATTGTCTCAAATCATCTGATTCTTTCTCAATCAAAAGCATAGATAGAATCAAATGCCTTGAGCCCGTCAAGAAGTACACAACAAGTTTTTTTTTTCGTTAATTTTAATTACATATATAACCTACAACAACTAACTACGTCTTCTATGATATTTATTTCTTTGAGACGCGTATATATACCCTCTAATTTTTTGTCACAGTGTCGCTTTATTTTGACTTTTACATTATTATAAACAGTTTTTCAATACTTATTTATTTACAATTTTTTATAAAATACCTCGATAGATTTTCAAAAAGGCTACGAAAGAAGAAGCTTAAACATTTAAGCAAAGAATTTGAAATATTTTTAGAACAGATTACATCAAGGGATAAAGGGGATAACTATGTATTTTTACAAAAGGCTCTCTTTTTACAATCTTAATTTCAAACAAAACATCGAAACCCTGATAATTCCAATTATTGAAAAACCACAACAAGAAGCGCTAAATACAATAATAAATTCGATGTTGTTACAAATACTCTCGGGGTTATGCTAGTTATTCACATCGTAACTACAGTAAAACAGATTATTGAAATTGACAGTGATGTTGATGAGACCAATGCTTCTACTAACGTATCAAAACTTGATGGTGTTATTTTCACTAATGAAGGAAATTTAAATCTAATTTGAGCGTTTGTGTTACAATCAGTATTGCTTTTTAATATTATGCGCGTTTTAGCTTTACATTCCAAACTGGCTACGGAAGTCGAAGCAAAAGCAGTTACAACACTGTTAATAAAATCGTACGTATCTTGTAATGATTGAAATGACGTTTTATTCTTTAAATTTGCTTATGACAGAAGTGTTTGTGATGAAACATTAAATATAGATGCCTTATTATCAAACACTTCTCTCATTGTAATACTAGCAATTAATATAATACCATATATGGTGTACGTATACATTATTGCCAAAGCTAATTGTTACAGCGACGTTCAGATCTTTATGTTTTGTAAGTTAAATTTAAATAGCCTTAAAAATTTGAATGTAGATGCAACAATTAGTATATATTTTATGAATACGCTAGTGGCATCAAAATAGGTTGTGAATGCGAAGCCTTAAAGAAATGAGAAACAAAATGCATATCTGGCGTCCAAAAAGATTAAGTATAACATGATTTTTTAACAGCATCTAAAACACTACGCGCTTATAACGATATATTGAGCATCACTAAAATATACATATTATTATGATTTTTTTTTCAAGTTATTCATTAGGCACAAATTTATTTCTCCATTTATTATCAATACAAGTATAATACATAACACCGTCTACAACACACAAGACAGTTACTTACAGTTTGACATTACGACAATGTATACATAACACGTATTTATGCATTTCTTTAAAAATAATTGGATTTCGTAGACACTCACTAATTATTACACGAAGTCATTTTTACATAATATATTTATAAGAATATAATAATATAAGTAAAGCATTTACTTTTTTTATCGATCAGAGCACAACGGATCCCTTATTATTATGAAATATATGTATCTTAGGGACACAGAATATCTACAAATATTGTTTTCGTTATCTGAAACAGTATATTTTAGAAGATTTATAATTATATCTTATAATGACTGAGGTAATATTCATTTCTGAAACTTTACCCCGCTAACTAACTGACACCATTTTCAATGAATTGACAGTTTCTTTTTTTTGCGAAAATTTTATACAAATCGTGTTTAGCTCGTGCTTTGCCGTGGACATCGGGCGGGACTCGGTCTGGTGAAGATATTTGCAACTATAAATTCGTAAAAAACGTCATCTAGCTTCTTGCACGGAATTTAGCGTTTGCTAAAGTACTACGAGACCACACCCCGATCTCCACAGGAAAGCAAATTATCAAAAATATGTAAGTATTGTTTTCCCTCACTAAATTATGCCCAGTTCTAAAAATTAAAAAAGTTAGAGAAGCTAGCGCTGCTAAAACTAATCTATGCGATATCAGTCTCCACTAGATTCTTATAATTTAGAAAATTCATAAAGTAAATCACAGAGTTTAAACAGCAAAACATTTGTTGGGAACCGAACTAGTGTTTTCTTCATACGAATTTTTAATTATCACCGTCCCGCGAACTAATACATTTTCTTTATTGATATGTATCTTTCTATAGACGTTTTTTTATATATTGAAGCGTGAAGATGTAAAATGAAGGAAAGAAGAAATTTGAAGTGTCCCTTCGCATCGATCCTGAGGTGGTGTCATATCTTTGCAATATAAAGTTTTTCGTACCTTACCATTGAACGGAAATAACCTTACCTACAACAACCTAACGTACACTATAGCAAGACGTATCAACTCGAAACACCTACACAATTCCCTTACCATTGTTTCATTGAATGGATTTGAAAAAAGTCACGCGCGACCAATAAAAGGGTAAAGAATGACAAAGGTTACGCGCGTGGCTTGTTTCAAAAAACGAGAAACCGAACACGGCAAGGGATCGAAACCTTCCTAAAATCCTTACTCAAAGTTCCGCACTCCGAAATTCCTCAAATGACATATCGATTAGCTTCCAACAGTAAAATTATAAATGACGAACTATTAACTATGTGTGCATCAAAGTATAAAGTGAACTTACGTACGTTAAAACAACGTAAGACGAATATGATTTTAACCTAGTCTTATTTTTCTATCAATCGAACGATACATGTTTCACCTAAGAAGTTTAAACGTAAATAAACGAATCGACGTTCTTACAATAAAGTTGTTACGAAGTAAAATTAAAGACGAAGGTTTTGCGAACTTATTTTAGAAGCCAAGTCGAGTAATGTACAAATACAGAATACGGACGCGACAACGCGGTGCAAACATGCGGCGAGTGACCTGACTGGACCGTAGCTTGCTAATCAGGCGACGGAGAGTAAGACGGATTATTTACTGAGATGCGTCTGAGACGTGCCGTTTGGAAATCACCCCGATTATAATAAAAAAATCTAAGAAAAGCAATACCTTGAAACAAGAACCAACTCACAGCCTATGATTTATAACCCGACGCTACGCCGGGGAGCCGTTTCCAAATAGTTCGCATTCAAAATTAAAGAAAACAAAAACCGAGAAAACTGAAGACGAACGCGGCCACGTGGCCGTTGAACTTAGAAAACAAATTTCACCCTCAAATCTTATTAAATAACTTTGTACATTGAATCCAAATGTCGACACGTCAATTGGATGTAGGCACTCTCTAGGCGGGGCGGCGAGCGGTCGCCGCGTCGTCGGCCCCCTTGTGGCGGCTCGAAAATGAGATCAGTGGTATCGGCCAGCGGCCGTGGCGACCCGAGCACCGCTTTAAGACGACGTGAGGTACGATGAGAACGTGTGGTCGTCCCAATCACCCGCTACGCCGATTTCGCTTAGCATGTCCGACACGTCCGGCGTGCAGGAGAATTCAAAATGCGATCCGGAAGAGGAGGATGCCGTCTCGAAGGACTCCATGTCCGTCAATGCATCTAGATCGACCTCACAGTCTGCTGGTAATGGTAGCAAATCCGTGATCGAGTAGAGATCCGTTAGGTCTGTCTGCTCGCGCCGCGTGTTGTCATCGTAGAAACAGGCGGATTCAGGAGAATCAGGCGCTCCCGCAGGGGATGCAGGCAGTGGTGGAGGAGCTGGTGTTTCCATGGGAACACTCGGGACACTAGGAACTGGTCGCGTTCGCCTCCTCGATACGCCTCTGTTGTTGTTGCTATCAGCTCGTTGTTTGCGTTTCTGCTTCGTTATCGCGCCACTCCTTTGCGCCGGCTTCGCCGTCTTCTTACGAGGCCTGTATTTGTAATCAGGGTACTCGCGCATATGTAGCTGCCTGAGCCTTTCCGCTTCATCTATGAACGGTTGCCTCTCTTCATCGTTTAATGTTTTCCATACTCTTCCTAAGTTTTTGGAAATTTCCGCATTATGCATATCAGGCGTTTGCTCGCAGATTTTTCTGCGTTCTATCTGTGACCATACCATGAACGCATTCATCGGCCTCTTGATGTGGTTCGGGTTGTTCTTTTTCGTCTGTGAACAAAGAAATATCTCAATTAGTAAAATCAGATAAACCTCTACTATTGCAAAGGGAAAAAAGAACTTTAAAATACGCTATCTTAGATTTATGATTTAAAAAGGAAATCAGTGTTATCAGTTAAATTATGGAGAACGTGATTATTATTTCAGGCATGTCCGATATGCTGAGCTCTGGCAAAGAGCTGGCTACGTTGAATTAGTATGCATGACGTTGCACCATTAAGTCTGCGTCCTTACTATTAATGATATTGTTATCATAGGAATTATTACTATTATTTATTACAAACAAGTATAAATGTAATCAATTCGAATAGTTGGTGGGAGGAAAATTTTACAACACCAACGCTATACGAATATGTAATTGACTGATAATACGATTTCTGTGTGTTTGGTTTATGTTACGCGTGACCCAATTTTAATCTATTTCAAATGACTTGTAGCGTATTCGTGAAACATTAGCCGAGTGCTTATTACTAATACTATTAATACTTCCGCGACTTAATTTTGAGGAACATTGACGAACGAGGATATTAGAGGACACGGGAAGTAATTATTTTATCGTCAAGGAAGCATAGACGATTCGAAACGTTATCGATCTTCCTATTTTCCTTACATCCCGAACAGATGGAATTTCGAGAGCATATTTACTAGGCCATGAGGAAATACGGGCCAACAATCTTAACGATAGAAAAAAATACGTAACAACAACACCGCACTATAAGCGAATATGTCTTTTATTATTCAAATCTTACTTTCGCTAAACACGGCTTTGGTCCCACTAGTAACAGCGAGGGGGAAAAAAATCTCACTCGACTTTATATTTTTTGCTCGTCTTATTTATATTCAGGACAAAAAAAGGGTTTGTCAGATGGCGACTAAATCAAGTTTGGTCCGCCCACTCCGGCTTTCAAGGTGAACTAAACTGAGGTAGGAGGTTTTTTGCAGAACTCCGCGAACGTATTCAGGTTACTGATGCTAGTATTATTATTATTTATGCCGCCTAAGCTTGAGCAATCTAAAATTGTAATGTGATGTTAATACGTATCTATGTACCAACAACAGAAGTAATAAACATCAAGTTGTTTTATTTTTATCGACATGTTAATATACCATAGCAGTCAAATGTTGAGTCGAAGTTTTGAGAAATAAACGCTGGTACAACAACAACAATTTAACAATAAGTATTAAAAGTTAAACTATTCATAGGCTAATTGTACCTTATTCTTATCCAACCGACAAAAGAAATTGCTAGATATTTAACAGACTGTATAATTTCACAAGGTGGTTCTATTTTTAAAGCTTCATTTTTCATGCTTCAAAACTTTTTTCTTTTTGTTTGAGTCTCATTCCTGGGTTTACTTTGTTAAATATCTTATTATGTATTCAGGGAGTGACTGACACTGGATTTGCAGACATAATTTAATTTTACGGCCCTCAAACTTTATGCCGGTTTAATTTATATTTTTAGAGGATTTGTCTCTGTATTCATTAAACTTATGCAATTTATTGTAAATATTTGATGAAGTTTATTATCTCCAAGACGGCACGAAGTTTGGGCATCAATTCTGTTCTTATCTGTTCGTAAAAGGAAAAAATGATTACGGAACCTAACCAAATAGCTAAGGCGTGCTCGTGACGCCTTTATACAGTCGAGCAACCTTCTATTTGGAGTAACGTCAATGCACACTCGTCGTTTGACTATGCCGGCAACACAAGGGCACCCACTTCGCTTCCTGAACATGACATATATCTTATGAATGGATCTACTCGTTGCTAAGGTTTCACCTTCTAATCTCTTGGGATATTTTTACTGTACCTTCCGAAACGACATAATTTCGCTCTTTTGTATCATATAAACTATATACAGATATATAGTTAACAATAAAAACATAAAACGTTTACATTAGTTTATTTAATTTTAACAGAATCAACTTATTAACATATTCCGATAACAATTATCGTAAAAAAACTCAGTTTCAATTTCGATATACACGAGTAAAGTCATCAATACATGCAATACGATCGATCATGAGATTAAACTTGTGAACCGATTGTGAATTTAAATGCAAAGCAATACGGGCTATTATCGTTCGCAATCATGAATTCAATCTACAATTGAATCAGTGAAATAATTCTCATGTTTTATTAATAACATTTGCAAGACTAATTGTTTGTTTACCCATCGAAACGCCACACCCGATATTAAAAAATGAAGTTACGATACTCAAGCGGAGTAACATATCGCATTTCCGTGTTTTAAGCACGTATTCAATTCCGGGGTTTTCGCAAGTCGAGTGGAGGTCGCGACGATAATGTTTTTAAAGATGATTAACAACTACTTCCTTCGAGGAAACGAATTCTCTAACCCATATCAGAACTGGTTCTCAATAATGGTTTAGATAAATATTTTCGCATGCCCCACCGGAGCCTACGCGGTTATTAATAACGTGTAATTAATAACACATTAATGAATATAAGATTAATTTATTCGAGGAACGGCTGACGGCTTTATGAGTTTTAGTATGGCTTATGGAAAAGAAATATTGGTAACGATATCAGCCGAAATTGAGTCTTAATAATTTATATCGTGAAGGGCAATTAAACGATATTTATTGACTGGGTCGAAAAGTACGCTTTCTATAATTATCTTAACGTTTAATAAATCACAAATCGCTGATGATGATTTATGAGTATCCGAAAAATAAGGTCGTACATTCATAAAATAAACGGTAGGAGACGACGATAAACAGAATAGCCACGCTAAATCTGACACTTTACTTGAAGGGCTCTAAGCCCTTAAGAGTTTTAGCGTATAATGCGAGGCACGAGAAAATATTAATGAAGATGTTGACAATCCCAAGTCCTTTAGTACCGAACAAAAGCTTTGGAGGATGGCGATTAGGCCGGGCCTCATTGTAATAGGGCCTCAACAGATGAGACCTTTTGTGTTGGCTGATAATGAGTTACAATAGTCGAAATGAAACTTTTTGGGGTCCCTTTGGATTCAAAAGCCGGAACGTGGAATAAATGGTCATTGTCAGACCCTGTAATTGATTTAATTCTCTCGTTCACTGTTACATACCTAATACAATCCGTTGATATATTGTTATCATAATTAAACTGGATAATTGATGTGTTTAATAACTTCCTACATACTAAAATAAAGCCTACGCAATAGGTGTGGCTAGTATATCACGACTAACTAATAAAATAAACATTAACGTTAAATAGTTTGAACTATATCTTAAATACAGCTTCAATGATACCAAAATAATTTCGGAGCCCCGAATAAATAGAACCTACGAAATATTATATCAAATTCTCGCTTCACTGATCATTTTATTAAGGCAGACCCTTATTACTGAAGCAATTTGATCGGGTTCGTTTGAGAATAAAGAATGGAATTTTTCAGACGACATCTTGCGCTTTATTGAGAAGAATTTCGAGTCTCATAGAAATTATTACAACGTTAAATATTTATGTTTGGGTTTCAATCTTAAAATTAAACCCATAAAATGTTAGATAAAATTAAATTGAAGTAACATCGTAAAATTCTAAAATAACATTTCAATTCTGTATTCAAAAGTTCGTTTAATAAAAGGCGGTAGAGTAAAGCAACAGTTGTGAAACAAAGCAAATTAAGAGATGTAAAAGAAATGGCTTGACAAGTGCTCTAGTAAGAATGAAAATACAAGAAGCTGTTGGATTGTTTTAAATTTAAATATCAGCGTCTCCTAGGGGTACCGTCGACGCGATATATGTTAAATAAGGACTAGAGAAAAGGCTGAGATAAAATTATACCAGGAAGCGAATATAAATTGCGTATAAGTCATGAATAAGCCGTGCCTAAGTGCTACAGAGTATTTTTACCGCTTTATGGCACGGTACACAACTTTCAACTTAAACGGAATAATGCAAAGAAAAATTGCAAACATGTAAAATTTATAGTGCGCTATTAATTTCAGTCAACGTTTCGTTTATTGCGGATATCCATATTTGCATTTTGAAAATCATTATTAAATTATTTCACACGAAATACATTACAACGCAAATAGCGGTGAATTCTTTGTTGATTCACGCAGAATACTGATGCAATTATTATTTGATTTAAATTCTATCCTATTCAACGTGATACGTCCATCCATCATGTTTCATAGTTCAGGGTTACTATACTTTCAATAGTCCTAATCATAGCAACTCATTGTTGACTTGCGACAACACTGACGTTTCCATATTATTTCTTAACGTTTTCAACATTTATCTGTTATTATCCTTAATTGCTTATTTGATTTTGAATTGCAAATGAATATCGTAATGGGATTAAATTTATTCACGTTATAAACTACTTTATATCGTTCGGTATAAAGTTGCCTGTATCAGGATCAACGGAACGAAAAAGTTTCGGTTCATTCGAACTGTCAAGTTTCTGAAGTCTTGTTGGGAAGCAAAACACGCGTCGAGCGAAGTCAAGTGACTGCGTCGACGGAAAAGGGGTATTTTTTCATCTCTTCCTTTTTCAGTACATCAACCGTTTTATTCGTTATTTGATTCGAGAGTAAAATCGATAAGTGTACAGCCAAAATTACCCGCTTTGTTTTAAGAGATGCTATATCAGATAAATGTTATTTAACCACTGTTAGTTCTTCTTTATTTGTAGACGATGGTGATGTTACCAAGATAGTTGGCACGTTAAACGTAGTATGTGTTGATATAAAATATAATTTTAAATTGTATATCAAAATTTTAGAGTTCACCTCTGAAGCCACGGAGCGAAACATATAGGCCAAGGTTTATAGCATTGTAATATGTAGCATCACGTACCTACTCTCGTTCAGAGGCGTTTTTTACTCGGTTTTAGCAATAAATCTTGAGCCGTTTGGGCGTCGGTACATTGAAATTCTAACGTGGTTCATTTTCAATAACGGATGCTGATTGAATTCCTTACTCTTATCCGAGCACGTAAGAAGGGTAATGTTTGTTCTTTATTGTGCACGTCTTTTATAATTTTGACGTGTCTACAATTCATTATCTGAATTCGACGAATTTCCTTAAATACAACGATTGCATATAAATTGACTCAATTTATTTTGTTCAAGTTCACCTTTAACGTGTAAAAATGTTTTAGATTTTACTTTTAAATTTTTTATTCGATAATTTTGAAACGTTACCGCGACACTTATAAAAATAAAAATATGTACAATGACAAAAATACCAGTAAAAGAATCTCAAACTCATAAACCTTATACCATATAAAATGTAGAAAATAATAATATAATAAAATAAACTTAAATATCACGATAAAGTAAACATTAACTTTTTGCAGCAATTGAGCTTGAGACTAAGAGTGGACGAGCCCAACGCGGAACATTCTCATGCATTATTTATTTACAAACACCTTGTTCTACGAATTTCGAGAGAATACCGTAACGAATTGACTACTAACTAATTTTTTTATGTTTCTTTAATAGTCATCAACGTTTTTAAATCGGTTCCAAAAGGATACTACAGAGACCAAACCGCAGACGACGAATTACTTCTAATAAATTATTGCTCATACATTATCGAGTTAGTAACACAAGCACAAAAACGCTCACGAGTTACGGCGCTATATGAGAAAAATGTCCGTGCCATTCTCTACTGTAAGTTGGTGTAATAAAGCATTAAATGGCATACATAAAATTGATGTATAGCGCGAATTTGTTTTAGTTCGTACAATGAAACAATAATAATCCTCTGCCATATATGGATACACCAAATTGGTAAACACATAAATGGCCAGCGACATACATTTTCATTTGACTAGCGCTTCAATGTGGCTTTGTTTTACGGCTGTGAACTATGATGTTTTATTTACAATCCTTTTAAGTTGACCCAAATCAACGGTAGCAATGCTTTCACTTTTATTTACTTCTTCACTATTATTTACCTTGTAATTAGCTTTAGCTTTTATTACACGGTCGGAGCTATAAACTTTTCTTCGCCTAGAATTGTACGAGTATAATAAAATTTATTTTCCCTTTTAGGACGTTCTAAAAATTCTATGTATACGAAACGGAATAATAAAAAAAACGGTCCGATCATCAAACAATACCCCATAGTTATTCCCTGCATGTTATGAAAAAACGTGGAAAGATAATCTACATGTATAGTCTGCCTAGTTGAGATTCAAGGCATGCGCGCATGAATAGACGATTATGGCGAAAAGGGGTCGAATTGACGTATCTTTAGAAAACGCCCGCGTTTATCGTGACTGTTGACACGTGTCGGGAAGTCAGGTCGAGATTTGTTGCTAATGCAAGGTACAGACGACGTACAAAGTCGTAAGGTTCATTTGAATATATTACACGGAAAAATATAACAATATACATTTCTAAACATATCTATCAGTCATCTATTCGAAATGTCAATACAATATTAAATTACATCGATTTTTTAAACTAATTATATTCTCGTGCACAAACGAATATGTAATATATCGAAGGAAGTTAAAAAATATTTCCCCATACCAAAAATAATAACCACAACCATTAAACATTTCAACGAATTGTCACGCCTCATTACAGATTTATTACATAGCGTGTTAATTATAAATACCCTTCATTAATCTTATAGTCATTTAAATCGGAACAATATTTATATTACACAACCAATATGTATTTAACCCCAAGTCAATACGTCAACAAGACGTCAGACATTGGGTATTGAATTCGAAACCGTTCGTGTTTATCGCCTCTAGGCTTACCAACTGAACCGTAATAAGCCTGTCAGTTCATTAACATGGATATACCTACGTTATGGCAATAGACTTCGCCTTTGTGTTCAAAAATGACATTCATCTTGATATTATATCATTGGATATATTTAATAAAAATGGTCTATGTAATGCTCCTTGTAGGAGTCCTTTTTTTGTCATCCATTAAACAATTAATTATAATAAAATTGGTATTCATGTTGTTTATAAAATGTTAATAATAAATTGCAGAATTTAAAATAAATGTATTACATGTAAATAAAGTTGTTGTGTGTTGTAACAAGTTTTTTATCGAAGTAATCGATACGATATAAACATTCAAAGGGCTTGCTAAACACATTACAGTAATAATATACTTCATGTAATGGTTTTAACTGTAACACTATATAACTCTGATATTATTGCTACGATAACTATTAAGCTAAATATAACCATAGGAACCATATACATGTTCCATAGTTACAATCGTTACGAATCGCAAGGCCAAACACACGCCTGGGGCGCTTGAGAGCAGAATAAGATTTTTATACATTTATCATACTTCAAATTTGAGCAGTTCATTATTATGACTTTAATTATTTTAGTGGACGGTTGGCAAAAAAAGTATTAAGTATAAAAATTTTACATCTATTTCTTTTTTATTCGTCTACGTAATCCTACTTAACAATATTATTCTATAACATATACACAGTCAGTTTAGCTAAATTTAGCACAAAAAGGTAACAGTAACGCTTACGTTCATATTTTTTGCTAGATCATCAAAAAAAGATCTAACACTTTTTTGTCGACCGTACCGGTCTAATCACGTTCTCTAGGTAATCACTCTTGATTTTTTGCTTTTCTCCGAGCCACAAATAATAACGTTTGTAATGTTACACTATAGCCATGGAAGGTGAAATGAAGGTCTCGAAAACAAATCTTGTTCTGATTTTTTTGTTTGGCAATTACCCTTTACAACTTATTAGAGATAATTTCTGGGTCACACGTAAATGGAACCACTCTTTGTGGTATTTCAATGTTTTCACGTTTTAACTTCTAACTTGGTAAAATTTAAGGTTTTTTGTTTTGTTACTTTTTTAGTTTCATTAAATTAATGATATATATCATCTTATTTTTTATAGTGAGTATAGATATGTATATTCCAAATATGTATCGACAAATGCTTCCTTCTTACCAGATAAAGCGCAGTGATAAATAAATGAACGTATTAACGCATAATCTAGTTCTCACTAGGTCAAGATAGAAACGGGCTTAGAACAGGAATCGAATGCCTGACATGACAATTATCGATTATTAACCACTTAGTCCGAGGTGAAACTTCATAATGTTAACTAGATCGGTATTGCCTTTCCCTTGCCTGATAAACATAAAGATACCGATACTTTAAATATAGCTGTTAAAAGTAATACATTTAATTAAACGTTTTTAGAACTTATTATAATATTATTTAATATCATACAATTTTCTGATATAGCAATAGATGGTAATTTAGGTTATTATTTCGATGTAGTTGATTACTACTGAACAGTGTTCGGTTTTAATTTTAATAGCTTTAATAGAGAAATTTGTAATAACCAATCTATATTATAATATACTGTATAAGCAGAGTTTTTGATAAATCGTGATCAAAAAAAAAAATAACAAAAGTTTTATAACGTAAGTATTACGAACTGAATTAAAAATAAAATGTCCTTCACATTCTACATCGTAAGTTGACAACAGAAAAACTAAAAATCTTTTAACGTACAAAAAACTTGGAAAGGTAACTCCGTTGGAAAAAACAGCTAAAAATAAAGTTCACGAAATACCGAAACGTAAACGTTTAACCATCTTAAAAATTCAAGCACAACCTAGCAAAGGAATTAATTAAAACAACTTCGATCGGAAATTTTAAACAAACGAAACTCGAGTAAGACCAATATGTGCGAGCGGATCTTGTTAACTAAAGCAAATTTAAAGCGAGTACCAATAAAGTTTATTCAGAAACATTGGTCTCTTTGACCCCTACAAACCTTAAGTAATTGTAATGAAATAGGAAAACTAGTCTGTTTTAATTCAGTTCAAACATCGACCTTCGTTTGCATTAACATAATTTGTATTAAAAGGTTTATAGATAGAAAAAAAAATCAACTGAATTATTACGCAAGATTCGAGTCGAGATGTGCATACATTATGATGAAATAACGACCACAGAGTAACTATTTTATTATATAATATTTAAGATAAGACACAACAGCATCCTTGTAATATTCTGAAAAATATTTCTTTACTTCAAGTGCCATTTGTTGCATACACTCTGAATATCTTAGATGCATCGGTAGTTTTATTTTATATTCCATAAATTCCATTTTAAAAATAGCATTTTAACAAAAATACATTACACGATCATTTTTAAAATAAACGTAACATTGAAATATTTGGCCATAATGCACGTAGTTAAGAAGTAAACTATTATTTATTGCGGGGGATGACCAAAATACGAAATAACTTGCCAAAAGCTGTGTTACTCCACATATAACGGATGCAAAATATCATTACACTTAAATTTATGATTTTAGAAGATAAATTGAATACTAGACGGGATCGTGATTTCCTGCATTATAATGTATTCGAGTCGGGCGGTCGAGCGGCTTGTGCTTGAAGGTTGTCATAGTTCATGAAACGTTATGCAGAGCGGACAAAAAAAATGTAACAAATTTGAATTGAAGTAGTAAAAATGTAGATATGTCAGACATTATGGTACAATTTATCGATCAGCGCAAATATGCAGGTATTGTACAACGCCCAATGTAGATATTTCATTTCTTTTTTGGTTAAAAAGATTATATAGATAAAAAAATGGTGACCTTAAAAAATAATAGTGACTATGATTCTGCGCTTACTTTTTACAAAACTGACTAACAATCAACGTACCCGTAACTGGCAATAAAACAAACAGTAAATTGAACTACAAAGAGTAATAAATAACGCAATTAAGCTAGACATGAAGTTCCTACTACAACTTTCTAAATAAGGTAAAATTTATAGTAAGTTAAAGTAAATGCAACATTGCTTTCAAGGAGACCAACAAAGTGGACATAAAAATGACATATAAACACAACTTGCACGTGTTAGAAATATACATTCGAAACAAGTATCAATAACGTTGAAATAGAAATACAAATAAGGATATATGAATAAAGTAACGTTAGATAATTATTACTTCCCAATAATAATAAAATAGTACCAAACGTTTTTAAATCGGATACTTTATATGCAGTAAATGAAGTTAATTTAAAACGTGTTAGTGATACCCTTAGAGTCAAGTGAAGCGTAGGTATAAAACGTATAAGCGTTTGAATAACGCTTCTGTGCGTAATCTATTCAGCTCACACATCACGTACGACGTAAGTCGATGTGTGCGGACTACCGATAGGCAGTTTTTTATGCCCCACCACACAGTGTTTATTGAATCCTGTATCGCATTGCGTAGATCAAACCTTTGCGACTCGACTTGCACAAATGATGACCTTAAACTAAAGTTATTGAAATATTATTTATCATTAAATTATCTGTAAACGTTTCTGTGGCTTTTAAATCAAAGAAATCGTATTTCCAAGTCAGTTAGTCACGCACAAAAGTCAACAATGTAAGCAGAAATAAGAAATCCATTCAACGTATAACCGATTTTATAACAAACATTATTCTTATTTAGATCAAAGTTATGACTAAGTTTATTGAGACAGAAAATATTTCTTACAATGGACTATTTGAATGGGAAAGCCATTGGTCTCGATGTATTGATATCTACTCTTCTTTTCAATTTTACGTCTGACTAAAATATAATTCAAACAGTCTGCTCTTTATGGGTGCGTCCACCTCCTAATGTCATTCGCGTCTGTAAGATTTTATTCGTTGCAATAAATTATTTTCATTTGCATTATCCGAGTATCACATACCCGTGCATATTCATAACGATATTAACAGAAATGAACGCTATGAAAAATATTATTAGTTTAGCAAAAGAAATAAAAATATGGTACCTCGGTGCTCGTCGTGAAACTTGGAAACTTGAAGATAAAATAAGAATTTATAGTGATCATGGATTCTTTGTGGAAAACTTATACACAAATCAACATTACAAATAACAGTAGTTTAACACTTAGTTTTGAACTTTTCTCTGCATTCGACATAAAGGGGACTCCTGACGCGGAGGTGCAGCGCATTGCAATTTGCATTGTCATTATATTGTAGACGCCTGTAATGTTAGAGACAAGTTCCAAGTTTCTACAATTCATACTCTGGAGAATAAGAGCTTGGATCTGCTAAAGGAATATATTGTGGAAAAGGTACCAGTTGCACTATGATATTTTGATTTGATTAAACATGTTAATGGAACTCTAATATGATATCTAAACCTGCACTTTTGTAACTTTAAATTTTATTTTACAATATTATTTCAGACAACATAATGCAAATCACTTTTTTGTTATATAAATTAGTGTGGCAAGCAGATAAAAATCTTTTATATATGCGGTTATAACAACGGGTATAAAAATAGAAATATTTATTCTAATATTTAAATGTAGAAATGTAAAAATACCTGTACTATCATTTGTCTGCAGTTTTATTCGTAAGATAACTATTAAAATATATGACCAAAGTATTTTGACCTTACCTTCAAAGTTTGAACGAGATTGTAAGGCGAACGGTAGTTTTATAGTATTTTTCCCACTTAATTCTCTGTTTTATTGCACAATGGTGACGAAAAACATTGTAATATAAAACGTCTTAAAGGAACGGAGTATATGAAAAGATTTCATTTTACGACAAATAAAAATAGATGGGTTGGTATCTCTGAAAGGACAAAAGTGCGACTCATTCGAGTTTACTTTTACGTTTCACGTTAAATTTAAATATCTTCATCATCTCTTTCATTTCTTTCAATATTAAACATCATAGGTACGTATTTTTAAACAACAGAATGTAAAGTTTCATTCAAAATATTTATCTTGGTCGGAATATCAAATAAATTAATTTCATATGCAGTGTTGTGATAAACTTTGAAAATTTCCAAGATGTCTTAAAAGACGATATTTACAGAGTCATCGTGCACTCTCAGAACTACTTTCCAGTTGATTCAGAATAACACTTAGCTCAAACTTTTCGCTTACATTGCTACACTTTCATGAGTTTTACATGCGTAATAAATGACTTTATTATCATAGAGCAAAGTATGGAATAAAGTTAAAATTTTCTACCTCATAAAACCGTAAGACTTTGTTGATCCTACCGTCTGTGTAAATACTCTCCTCGGAAGTTACGGAAAAATATAGTTGGGAGATTTAAAAATACTTATTCATATCAAAATGCAATGGGCATAGTGAAAGATTATCATGTCTTTCTCAAAGATAGGTATATGTAAGTACACATGCATAAGCTTGAATTACCAAATGGATGATTTGATGAAGCAGTAGAGATGCTGTTTTTAAGACTCACGTAAGTCCATAGATCTTTTTTATTATAAATAGTCATAGATTATCATATAAATAGAAAAGATAAATAAGTTCATTTGAAGATTACGACAGAACCAAAGTTAAACAGCATAATATCTTAACTCAAAGATATACTCGACTGATGCACGAATTCGTGAAGTTGCTGCACGTAAACTTCCCCACATAAATAATGTTGTTACTAACTACCTGAAGTGTAACGAAATTATCCTATAGGAACGAGATTAAGGCGTGTAGGGAAACATTTGCTTCTTTCAGATTACCCGCTGATTCGATTTCGTGTATCGTGTTAGTTTTAGTTTGACTTTTATTTATTTCATGCTTTGTTGACCGAGAAAATAACATAATCACTTAAATCACTTCTATTTTTGGTTCAAGTTCAATTTGCATATTTCAATATCGTAGTTTTATATCGTTTTAATAAAATATTAAATTCAAATAAGATAAAAATTCAATTAGTCTACAACATATTAAATACTGTCGAAAACGTAGTTTTCTCGCATACCCTCGGAAATTGGTTCATCAACATTCCCAATTTCATCCTAGCGCGTTCTTACATCGTCCATATAAAATATTAAATTTTCCTCGGTAAAAATTTCAGCTCATCCCCGTTGGGGCTGAACAGGGAACTCGTAAATTTACCCCCTCTCGATGTCGCGAAACGCAAAGTTTTTGCTCGTTGAAATTCTTCCGCAACCGCACCCGACCTCTACTCGATGTCAGGTAAAGCCTTAATACAAAACTTTAGGACGCCGAAAAGACTATTATTAAGTAAGAAAAGTGATAAAGAAACGCTACCGTAACGTCTAAACTCAGGCAACAAAATAACGCTATTAGTAACTTGTAAATCTCGTTTACACAAATGAATAAAAACGTTTATTGATAAATGTATAATTAATCATGGAATTTTAAACGAACTAACTGGTGCAAATGTTAAAATAAGAAAATTAAAAATTTATAACCTACAATTATATAAGATTTCTCACTGCGTTAATTACAAAATCAAGGTTCTTAAACTGTGCGATAATAGCGATGAAAAAAAAACAAGACATAATTTGCATAAGGGAGCACGCCACTTAAACGTATCTTTTGTTAATTATTCCAACTGTTTTAAGAATATTACACACGGTTACATCATTAACTTGTACCTGATCTTTATCTCCTAAACAATATAACATTGTTTTAAAGATACTTTTAATATATACTTAACGTCTTACATTTAAATGGTTTGAAATATTTAGTCGAACAAATACCAATCCAGTATTATTTTAGTCAGATTTTTTTAATTAATGTTTAATTAAAATTCAAATACAGCGGTTCGAGTAACATAATTCTCATAAATATAATTGCGAAGTATGTTCCTTAAGACTGAAAAAATAAGCGCATGATAAAATCAACGACACGCAATGAATATATGAGCACGTGAACCGTACTAATTATGCAAAACTTCGAATAAATCCTTGAACTTATTGTACTGAAACCTTATAATTTAACACTTATGTGATTAATATTTTACTTCAAAATATTTAATTAACAAAGAAATGAATTATTTTAAAGGAATAACCGTTCGTCAGAATCAACAAAAAGTATACCTATTATTATGCGTGATTGTACGAATGCATTTCATGAATATGAAAATGAATATTCTGTTATTTATCCTGTATCTTTGTGTGTGAGTAAATGTATCGTTAATATGCCATTTATTACGGATGTGTACATAAATATGTCAACAGATATTAAAGCTAAGTAAATTGAATAAAACCCGAGACGGGAAAACGGCACGAGAGATGAAGAGTCAGAGGAAATATCTTAAGAAGTCATAATCATACTTAAGTCGAGACTAATTCAACTCGTAATTAAGTTAAAGCTAACTCTCTCAAATGTCCCAATTCGGAGTTCGGCTGACGGAAAGTTATCGGGGGTTTCAATGAAAATTTATTAGTCCAACAACTATTTGTCAAAATTGTCCCAAAGGGTTCGGGGAATTTTGCAAATATCGAGTTGAACTGCCAATTTGCTTAAAGGACCTACGACTGTTTGAACCCTTGAAATATGCTCCAGTTTTCTGAGCGTGAAAGTTTTAAATTCGAAGTATGTTTCCATTATATTTCAAATAGTTCATTCAATAACGATCCTTCAAACTTTTATTTGTTTCGGCATTGTTTCGATCAAGATATTTGTTGCGGTCGGCTGGTAATAACGTTGATGAATAATACTTGTTTTAATATTGAAGGAAGAAATAATTAATAAATTTAATTTAAAATTTAGAACGTATTTGAAGAATCCGCGTAAAATAAACATTCTTTTCTTGTTTAAATAATTGTTTTCAGTCGCACGAGCACATACGGTTTGATACAACAAACTGTTGCCTGCATTTTATTTTTCAAATAGGCGTCCCTTGCCAACTGTTTCGAGTCGGGCTGTTTCGCGGTCTACCAACTTGCTCGTATCGACAGCCCGACTTTAAAAACTCCGATACGTTTAATACTGTGCCCGCTTCGGGCACAACTTAATAATGTATATAGGAAACTTGTTTCATTCGACTTGAAGAACGCCCGCTCGCAGCCAACTTTCTTGTTTGCTTACAGCTATTCTATTCCTTCCTTCTTTTTAAATGCGACGCTTTGCATGTCGGTTACAATCGAGGTGGTCTGTTTTAAGAGCAAACCGTTTGGGACGTTCTCAAATAGATGCTTATTGCCTCCGAACGTCGGATTGTTCTTTTAACTCGGTTCCACTGGGAATCGCGTCGTACCATTGTGTACTCGTGAATATTATAATAGTCGTAAAGTCTTCTCGAAAAATAGTCGCCGCCTAAAAGGCAACAAGCGTAAACAAAACTCGGCTAAAGTTCGTTCGGAAAGAGGTTCACAATATTCAAAACAGGGGGAGGTTTAATGATATTCATGAATGTTAAAGCCAAGCGCTGTTGTGAAATGTCGCTTAGACTTGTAAGTAACAAAACAATGACACTAACTTAAGCCCGGGATGTAAAGCTGCTGGTGCTATCTTCATTTGATGGCGTACATAAACAACAGCCAGCCTTTATTACCAAGCCGCAATTTCGTATTATATTTCAAAGTTTTCAACTCGAAACTTTGATTCTCTCGGACGGGGATCGTTACGAAGTATCACCTTAAAAAGTTTGATTCTGTCTTAAGTAGTATCCGTAATTCACTTAAATTCAGAGCTAACGAGACAACTCCGAGCGCTTATCGCTGCCAACCTGGAGCCGTCCGAAACTTTAAACAAATAACTAACTGTTAAAGAAAGCCAAACAAATTTACGAAATAACTTATATAAGGAGACTGCCGGAAATTATTCTACGTTCTAACTGCTCGAAGGGAAAATATCTTTTATAGTCCCAATGAAGAAATAAAAGCATAAACGTGTTGTTTTAACGCAAAATGAAATGACGTCCAGTCCGCAAACGGAAACAGAATAAATTAAAAGTAAGGATTCGGTCCATTGTTGTTTTTGCGCTCCACCTTTTTGCGTGTGTATACCATAAAGAATACTTAAATGTATTTCGCTGAAGATAAAAATGAACGTTACGCTCGGGGATGGCAGAATGATAATAAGTTTCGCGTCCGTTTGCATCTTATTTGCTTTAATGGCATTCGTTTCAACACCAGCAAAGAACTTATTCATTAGTCTAGAAATTCTTTTGTGAGATCTTCAACCCTAATTTACATGTAGCCCATTTCGTATGTCCACTCTGTTAACTGACACCGTGTCGTGATAAATTCTTCCCGCGGCGAAGAGAATGACATTGTGATCCCCGCTCATATTTCACAATTTCCAGCTTGCCTCCATTTCGTGTTTTACCTCGGATATGTTCGTATAAACATCGTTATCTCCATACACGTTACAAACGTCCCGAGCCTCTAATACACGCATTAATAACCCCAGTACGACTGTCTGAATCGCTGAAACTGCTACTAAACAATTATGCGCATCATCATCTTTAACACATTATATAAATTGATCTAGCAAATGTTTATTCGTGGTCTCATTAAAAATGAACGTAAAAGCAATAAAGTTCACTTTATGAACGCCCTGACAAAACTTAGCAGCTGGATACAATTTTCCATTTCGAAATGCTTTACTTGGCCCACTATAATTTAATATTACACGAGCGGGGCCGGAGCGATGTCGGAGGCTTTGCTTGGATTGCGAAAGTGAATAATTTGGCTATGGAGATTTAGTCAAACCACGCGGCAACAGATGCCTCCAAAGCAGTTTATTTGCAACTAGCGAATGATAAGGCGAATGATGTATTACTCGAATTTAATACGAACGCAGTTGTTTCGAGCGGAATCCAGTCGGATAGACTTGCGGTAACTCCAGATCGGTAATGGTTTCTTGTCAATTACGTTCCTCCGTTCTATTAGAATTATACAACGCGGAGTTACGAAACTTATTGTGTTTAAAGAAATTGCTTTCAATCATGCTGCGGTTAACGGAATTTAATACAGCAACAAGATAATATATTTGTGAATGTTGATTAAAATTGCTAATACCATTCAGTGGGATATTTTGTTTGTTTGTAATATATGTTTTAATCGAAGTAATTTATTAACAAAAATAAATGCAAATTGCATCGAGATAGCACACGTTAGGTGACAATTAAACCATTTCAATAAATTGCGTGTTCGCTAGCGGTAACTAATAGTGGCAGGACGT
>DVVJ01000054.1:0-23331 GCA_018234505.1 Junonia neildi neildi
GGCATACCCGATGCGCGGCCGGGACCGGAGTTCAGACGTGCGTCCTTCCGATCTTATAAAGTTTTTTTTTTTTTTTTCATTTTTTTGACAATTTTTTTTTTTCATTTTTTTTTCATTTTTTTGACAATTTTTTTTTTATTTTTTTATGGCAAAACAACGTTTGCCGGGTCAGCTAGTTATACCTATATACATTATAACATATCAAAGTCTTCAATGTTTTCGTATCATTAAACGATTCCCTGAAATTGAAATTTCAAAAGATTTATTGTAGAGTGTTATCGATTACGTTTTCGAGTCTGAAACAGTTAAAATGTGTATAATTCACATTGTTCTAAGATTTACGCGTTAGATGTAATTTCCCAGAAGTATTACTTTTTATTACACGCTCGTTAACTCCGCGGGACGTTGTTTACAAGGTGCATAATAAGAGAAATGATTTAATATGCATTCTGAGTTTAACATTTTCAAATGTTGTATGTAAGGGCTTACATTTTATTTCCCACCTCTGCATAATGTATCTTTTTTATATAACCTTTTATATTAAATTAAGCATATAATAAATATTTAACGGATACACGCTTCCACGTTTATAAATAAAGAGGAATATTCATTAAGTCAATACAATTCCGAGACACGAATAATTATAAATATTTTAACATTCATTTAAAGTTTTATTTTTACATTACAATAATAAAACAATACGTTGTATTGAAACAATTACGAGACTGATTAAATAAAGAAACAAACGAAATTAAAACTAAAAAAAAAATAAGTTGCAAATTTTTAAACAATACAAAATAATTGAAGATAACGATGTAGTCGTATTACGTTTTTTTTAATAGAGACAGTCGATAACAAATCAATAAGTTCACTCGCCATCGTCAACCGGTCACCGCTCGTGTCAGGGAACAATTTGTCCAGCGCCAACGTTTATAAAAATCCCTCGCGCAACTTGCCCGACCGCCGACTAATTTCCTACAATAATTGCTTTTTAAACGACGTCTGTCAACAGCAATGTCACGACGGTTGAGAGATTTGAATTTTAACCTTTTATTGCTCCGTTATGTTATTAATATTTGTCTGTAATGTTATTGTGACGCAAATGTTAGACATTGATTGCTGGACTGTTCATATTCTTAGGTATGCGGTCTTGTGTGTCAGACAGTGATGACTGACACAAAACTATATTTGGTTTGATTAGATATAGCTGATGATGCTCGATCTAAATTAACAGCCCAGGATTACTAACTAATACATTCATTTTAGAGTAGGCTTAACTTCAATATTAAGTTTGAACGATACGTTTCGCTGAGTTTTGTGTGATTTGCGAATACAGTTTTTAAAAGTTTAAGCCACATTTTAGTTATGAAACAACAATCCAAAATAGAGCAAAGCGTAATTTGATAGTTTCTGTTGCTCTTTATTATATCTTTACTACCATATTGGGATCGTTCTAGTTTTATCATGCTCAAAATAAGAAATCGTGTTAACACTACACCCACATAGTTGTCTGTCGAATTTTTGGTGATGTAATTTTGAAAGTATCAAAAAATCGACCAATTCCCGCTGAATCTGCTTGACAACATAGAAAATAAAACGATAAACGATCGGTCCTGGAGCCTCGAACATTGTGAGAGTCTAATAGATACAAGTGGTATGATGTAATCGTCAATGAAGTAATCGACTTGTTTGCTACACAACACTCGTAATTAGAGTGTGTGAATGGTAATGACGAGCAAGACAATGACAGAACATAAATAGTAATAATGGGAAGTACTCGAACTGTCCCTTGGTTCAAGTGATACGTACAAGATACGATGTATTTGCTACAAACAATGCCACACTTATGATAATTATGATAACATCGAAAGGTTATGGATGATAGTAGATTTTTTAAAGAGTAATACTGATGTACAATAGACATGCTTCGATTGCTTATGATTAGGTGAAATGATGATATAATGAGATGTTTAGCTAATCGTACATTCGTCGGAAATGGAGCGCGAGCAGTGAGATTGCTTTTAAATCATGTTATCCGCTCGATGCACGCCGACGCAGCGGACCAGCGGAGACATGGCAGATAGGTGGCTAATTGAAAGTAATTCAGTTTATTGCTGTGTTTACTGTCATTTCACCGAGACCGACGGAGAAAATGCCGATAAATAACGATGTGTCAACACTTTTAGTTTTTTGTTAGAGCAAAGTAGAGTTGAAACAAGTTGTGAAGAAAAAAGTGTAGTGTTTAAACCTTCCACTTATAATAGATAAACGTAATTTCTTTCTTTTCCAGTTGATTTATGGGAAAATTTAAACGGCTCATGACTTTATAATGGCTGTAATGATATACAAATTGAAACAATTAATAATTACACGAAGTTAAAGATTATATAGCTTGATATAAAACACTAATAGAAAACAGATATAAAAAACCAAAATGATTATTCATAAATAAAATTATGTACCATTTACTTGAAGACATCGATACCTTTATGATTTATATGACTCTCCTAGAAAATAAAATAATGAAAAGCGGAAGATCTTTCACAAACAATCATTTTTTAAAACAGTTATTAAAAGTACAATAGAAGAGAATGAATACAATACAATTTAAAGTTACTTTGTTATCCACAGAGATTGTTGTCTAAAAAGATAAATTTATTACCCTGCCTATTGAGATTAAATAATACATATTGGTAACAAAATCCTACAATACAATAACAATTAATTTTAAAATGGCACACACATTTAAATAGTCATGCTTCTTACACGTAAAACTTACTTAATTACACAAATAAAATAGAAGTTTATTACGTGCCGTTAAACTGTCAACAAATATTTAATACGATATAAAAAATAGAATTTTTATTGTTATCGTCCAAACAGAACGAGTTTTCATCGATACTAATGGATGAATCATTAGCATCGGTAATTTATTATAAACGCTGTATCGTAGAATATAATTACATCGAAAATATTGAAGCAAATCAGTTTATTCACAATTTCGAAGACGAAACATACGAGCAATTTACGATAATGGTCCCGCTATTATTACTAACTTCAAAAGGATAATACGGCGTATGAAACATCTGTTTTAATTATCCTTTCAAAATACCCGCAACAGTAATTACGAATGATAAATATAATGACTATTATTGATACGTTGAACAAAATAATAATATTGGTGCTTTGGTAGGTATATTTTACTTAACGTAACCGATTTTGCTATGGGTAATAGTTGCCTTTACTAAGATTGCTTAATGGATAGAATATCAGAATGTTTGTCAAAGGTTGCGAGTTCAATATTGTGCAAACACCATTTCAGTTCAACATCTTTTGCAAAGGACAATAAGTCAATTACGTGTAAAATTAATTAGTGTCCGAAAATATTCTGAGGGTTTAAATCTACTTGGCCTCAGCTTTGCTCATTGTGGCAAAATTAGTTATAATTATCTTTCACAGAATTCTGTTACAAATGATGATTATTATGATTAATAGACCGTTGCCACTAAAGGAAGCAGATAATGAACGTTAAGCAATCAATGGAAAAGAAAAGTTAAGATTTTTTTGTTATATAAAACACTGTTGGCATCAAACACTTCCTCAAATATATTGGCAAAAGGCTTTCTTTCCTTGAAGGCTAATGACTATCTAAAATTTCTAAAGAATTCTTGTAAAAGCGTGCGTCATGACATATCCGCAAGGATGTGATGACGAGTCAAAGATACCGTCAAGAATTTCAATGACTTCCTAAGAACCGTCCACCATTCAGGAGTTAAACGCCTTATAAGAGCATAGGATACTCGTGACATCTAAGACATAGATGAACAACGATAATGTGTAAATAAAATATTCTATGGACAAAACCGGAAGGTTTAGCACAAGGTGCTAACTGCACCTGCCTCAGACCTTTAACTTATAGGAGCGTGCGAGCTGTCGAACGAGAGTTGAATAACATATAAGAATTATTGTGGTCGATGGCGTTACAAGACCAGAAATAGAAACTTGTAGAAACAAAGCAATCGTGTCGTAAAAACTAAACTAACGAAGTTTCTTAAACACGTTCACGTCGAATAGAACCTGAAGGCAGTATAAAACATATAATAAATGTAATAACACTTCATAGTTAAGATAGTATTGAGAATATTAATTAATTAATTACTTCCAGTTTAATTTATACAGTTTATTTTAATGTCGTTTTTATATTCGGTATTACATTTCAGCGTAATTTTATTAATAGTTTTTTATAATTACTCGATTGAGCACGAGTACTGATGTCTGAAGAGGAAAGGAGCAATAAACTTTGTTTAATTATATTATTATCGTTTCCTAACGTAGGTTTTCTATATTTTTTATGACTGAGACGTTGGTAATATATGACTGATGAACTAAAAAGTTAAACCAATAGTTTATCGATGTAATAAATAACAATGATGGTTTCTATAAAAACTTTTTGTACTTTGAGAGATTTGAAAATCTGAAGAAAAATATTATTTTATGATCTTGAAATTTCTTATATTACACTGCTATAAAACTGGAAATGACATAATAAAATTGTCATTGGCAAAGTTTAACTAAATCGTAATTCACTATTGACCTAATAAAAAAAAACTTATTCACACGAGGGTAGAATTAAAACTGGAATTTCTTGTTCATAGTTTAAAATAGAAAAAAAAAGAAATTTAGGAAAAAAATGCCGAAGGGTCTTAAAAAACTGCCGTCTGCGTCTAATACACAATAAGTTCCCCTAAGCTAAAGGGCGACATCATTGTTACGATGCAACAAAAAAAGATTTTCGTTGCGCCCGTCGAAGTGGTATTTTTTGCGCTACATCCAAAAAGCGCCAAACACATATATCGTTCAGGCGTTGCTTACCAATGGCAACCAACTCATGGCGGGGAATCGGGCAACGATCGCCTCGGAAGCGACGTTTATGCATGGTGTTTTAGGCTCCGGGATAATCACCTCGGTCGATGTCGTAACATCACTTCGCATCGCCCGGCGCCACGGTCAGCTCCTGGATACGTGAGCACTGCACATCCTCGCCATCACACACACACGATCGATCACACTGTCGCTGTACACTCGGATGTCACTGCACACACTATGGCACTGTACGGTCGGGTCGCGAGACGGGCGGCGTGCGCTATGAACGCCGATGCATTGGCGGCACTCGGCAGTGCGCCGCGGTCCCGGGCGCGCAACAGCTGACGGGAGGCGCAGTCCCCTCGCCCCGCGCCCTCACTGCCCCTCGCTCCCGCGCGCGCAGCCGGTGCGTGCGCCACACCCCCCGCCTCGCCCCTCACCCCACCTCTAATCCATTATTTACGGACGGCCGACCGGTTTCAGGCGCGTTCGCTGTGCCCGCTGCTTCACGACGATCGTTCAAATTTAATGCCCTTCCTATGTCCGGCCTCTAATGCGATAAGATTACGACCACCGCGTTTCAGGACATCTGATGGTCCAGCCAATTGCCATCGAAGTCAGTCGCTCTAGCCTGGTCAAATATAGCTTTTAAAAACATTAATAATAAACAGAAGCTCGTTTAAAAATCTAAGTCAATGTCATGATCTGACAGGTCGGGTTAACGAACCGAAGGCAGGTATTGACTTCACATAAAGTACTAAAATGTCTACAACTCGAGTGAAATATTCTGTTGTAAACCACAAATATGGACCTGCAGTAAACCAATGGCCTGACTGAACAATCATAAAAAAAAGCTATAAGTATAAAGTTTACAAGGATACCTCTACGAAGTTTCAACTAAACTTTATTAAAATAGGTATATAATTACAACGTTCATTTTAAATGACAAATCCCCCTACCCCTTTCGTGCTAACTTAAACTTAATCTGTAACATTAATCTGAATTCTGAGAAACAAGTGGTATGATATCTTAATTCTAAGAATTATCATAAAGAAAAGATTTTAACCCAAAAAGCACTTATATGCGTAAATTCATAGAAAAAATATATTTGTCTCTGCCTGACGAAGTTAAGTTTATAGATTATGTTATATCGTATTCCAAAACAAACAATAACTAATTCGTTTATCAATAAATTAACAATCGATTCATTGTGATGACTAATCTCTTCAAGGCGTCCTATCTGGGAGACTAGTATTTATAGCAATAACCCAAATTACAAAGACACTAAAATCTACGCAGGGAGGTTGCAAACTTAATAATATTCACATAGCGTCGCGGGACCACCACGTCGTACAGCTTCCGTCCGCCGAGGATCATGTTCTCTATCTAATGTGTATAGGACATTAGATACTGTAAAAAGTACAAGAGATTTCGCATGGATGGAGGTCTCAGTGTTAGGGTATTCTGAAGTATTTCATTACAGTATTCCCGGTAATATTAGCGTCGGACGACTGGGTCCCGAGATGCCTACTTCAAGATCCACTTTCGGCGGACAGCCATAGAAATCACGCAGTTCGCGGAACTTTGTTACCTGTGGTGCGGCAGCGCAGCGCGCCAAGGTGAATGCTCGGGCCAAGGACGGCCCGACCGGAGGGGAGGGGACGGGCCGCGACCCCCCTCCCACTATAGCTCCCCCGTGCCCGAGTAAAAACGCTCCGAACCTTCGAAGACGGGCGGTGCAACCCAGCAAAAAAAGGGCCCGACGGAACAAATAGAAAACGCTCGGAAAAAAAAGATGAATACAAATAACAGGGGTCTCAGATAACAGAACTAGTTACGTACCACTCATGTTGCCTGTCTAAAAAATGAACAGTTCGCATGTCACCTGCGCCTACGCAGACGGGTCACGCACTAAGACGGCGTTCTTATGATGTAATAGATGATACATAAAAAACAGCTAATAGCTAACGGAAGAGGCACGGAACCGGCTCGATAAATAACCGTTCGCTAATCACTTGACTTTATGTAGTATTAGAACGAAATCTATTTGCCTAAATCACCACTTTTTCATTTCATTCGTACTTTTTTTTTCTTATCGGCACTGTTATACACAGACAAGGGCAAAGACCATGGAATACCAGGACGACTTCCTAGCTGCTCTGCTCCGACCGGTTACGGTTGCGCATTGTTAATAGCTTCCCTACTAGAAAAACTTGCGCTACGCGATAAGCCTGGAGATTCCTGCTCGAACCATAATAGCGGATGTGTCATTTGACGCTTGGCGATAATTCCAACGACCTCTTTGATGATTCGAATACTTTTTATGTGACGCTATAGAATCAATAGAATCGATTATATTTTATCCAGTAAATAATAATAAACAATAGCCTCTTCGATTGTAATTATTTGCCGAGTCTATTGCCTATGTTACATCACCGTTCGTAAATAGAATCTCCTGGAGTGGCTATCGTACAGTGCGTGCAAGGAGGCGTAACATCCTGCCCTCCTCTAACGTAATAAATGAAAAGTGTGAGAGAAAGAGACGAGGCAGTGTTACAGTTAAGCAGGAACTCTATTTATATGCAAATATAACCTCGGAGTCGACACCTGTTTGCGTATTCTCGGCACTCACCGCGTTCGCTTTGTGGCGACTCTGTCTCCGGTATCTTTTAGATAATGGAATACAAAGTTACGATTGTACGCTGTTAAATGTGCCACTTACAAAATAAACTCTTGGCTACTTGCACTAAAGTCTAAGTTGTGGCTCAAATATAATTTAGTTCAAAATAAAATCTGTCTTTTTTTCATACATTTCTCTGTAATTACAAAGTTATACAATCGTATATCGGTAGTGATAAGCACTTATGCTCTCAAAATTTCAAAAGACTACCGCATACGTAAAAATGATCAATGGATATGTGTTTTTTTTCAATAAACTACTAATAAAAAAATCTGCATTGTGTATCTTTTGATTAATCTTATATTAGTCTACCTATAACATGTCCTTGATATTGTTAGGTTATTGGTTTTTATTCAGAGCGTCTAACCTTAGTAACGTATCAAGGTCGAGTCAGTAACACATCAGGTTACAATAATGAACCATTTAGATTGCACGCTTATAAAAACAGATTCCTTCTTGTGAAATGGTAATATCAAAACCTTTAAAAACGTTATTTCATTTTTACAAAGAATCTGAACAACGATAAAAGAATCGATAAACCAAAAGGGTCTTCTTCATAAATCCGTGCTCTTTCTTATTTTCATTTCTCATAATGCTTTTAGCGCTGTCATTTTTTCTCATTATAGTCATATTTCCTTCATCCACATATGAGTAAAGAGAGGAATCGTTGCGGACTTCTCCCGTACATTTATCAAACTCGGCCTGACCGGACCCTGAGTGTGTTTCTATGTACGTCTGGTGCGGCAGATACGTTCGCATCGTTTATTTTGTTTACACGTGTTACCTCATTCGCAATGTCTGCACTGGTGGTTCTACGCGGTAATCCATTTGAGTACACCCGGTCGTTAACAATAATAACACTACTCATATTTCTGCTTGCGTGTTGGTCGCGTTACTCACGTTTTCTATTTGTTTATAATTCTAATCCCTAGACAGTAATAGAGGTTTATTCGTGATCGATAAGTGAACGTGAATTCAAATGTTAACCATTACAATACGAGCCGCTATACGTCATTGAGGCGTTTTATCACGCTAAGCAATCACACTGCGTCGGGCCGTCAGCTGCGGGAGCGACGCCCGCGCCGTCCTTTCTTGCCCTTTTGGACGATGCCTCTTGCTGACACACAATTGAACGTTTCATGGAGCTGATTTTTAATATTAGTTATGTACGGTTTGCATTATTGCTGCGATCAGATATTTCATTACAGCTTTTTTTCGTTTGTTTCTTTTGGTTAATACGCAGCAATTTTATATTTATAAATACACAAACTTGATAACTTTTAAGGCGAAGCAACATATTCACGGTGATAGTTTTTAAGATTATAATTTTTAAAAAAGGTTTTATTGCACAGTTTCTGTCATTTTTTATCACCAAAAGAAAATTTAATTAAACTTTTACTTGCGTGTAGAGTTATGAACGTCCGGATTTAATCTGAGCACCGGTAATCGAGCGAAGTGCTTTTCCATCAGTCTATTCCTGACGCAATAATAAAATTTTGCACTTTGATGTCAGGAGCCGGGCAGTCAGTACTCGAGGGGGTGGAAAATCACCCGCGGTGTCTTCCGTAAGATCTCTGAATTTCAAAGTTAGGAGGGAGCGACGCGCCGGAAGGCGGCACTAAGCTGCTGCACTACATCCAGCCTCTCGCTCGCTCTGACCTATAAACGTTCACTCGATTTCATATCCCGAGGAATATCTCTTTCTACGTTCCTTTTCGAATATTTATGGACTGGGGACCTGTGTAGCGATTAGAATGTCATTCCTTTGAAATATTGATGGATTTAGTAGCTTACTTCGCACTCTTCGTATGGATCGTTGCATATTTTACGTTATACGCGAGACTCCATCAAAACGCGTAAAGGATAAACAGAAATTCTACTTATCTCTTTCTGTATTTTTAGTAAAGAAGTTTTTATTCGAATTTTTTCCATTCCAAGTTCTCCATATTCGCCCACACAGTACGGATATGTTAATTACGCCGTCATGCTGACCTCAGGATGTAGTCTAGTAGAGAAATAAACACAGTAATTTTCACATTCAATTAACACGACGCCGACAAAAATATTAATTATAAGAATTAGAAGGGACCGCAGACGTATTAGTCACTAGCACTATCATGCAGTTTAAACTTTGATCGTTGATTGTTTGTTAATAACAATCATTCAACAAGATCAGAACTCTAAGATAATGTGGCATAACTGTTTGTTGATACAAATGTGACTTGGAGATAGTAAATGATAACATGATGTTCAATGAATGGATCTAGAAAATTAGGGGCATTCAAAAGAGCAGGCAGCGGAAGACGCGTGATGACAGCGCGACAGCGACAATTTACCAATCAATCGGTCACTAGGAATAAGTAGGTACAGATTGCTTATCTCTTAAAGCGCTAAAAGCGCTGCTTGATCCAGACTTGTTTGTACTTATTGATACATTAGGTACGAATGAAAGATATATAGGAATATGAACCAAAAGAGCTAGTACAAGAAGGAGTCAGTTCGTGGGAAAAATAATAAAAAGATGTTAAAATTACGAGTTCCATAATTGGTTGACGGAATTTCTATTCTCTATCTTATAAGTTATCTTTTAATGACTTCAAAATTCTAAAATCACCTACGAAATATCGAAAAATTTCACCGTATAAACGTATTTATTTATCATCTAGCGATAATATTTACATTATATATTTTAACATGTTGAAGCGCTGCCGCGGCGCGATTAGATAATGGTACGTAAGCGCGTACAAGTGGTCCGCGGGCACGCACCGACGCGCTGCGTTGGGCCGCGGCCGTACGCTGTGACCCGGATTCGAGAATAACTAGCATTTTTTACGTACGAGCCCGTTGTCATGGGAAGAATACTAATCATGATTGTCTTCGCTGGAGCTATTTGATCCCATAATTTTCAAAAATATCTCGCATAGTTTAGACCTTTCCAATGATAATTTTGACAAACAAAAAATTATGTTAGTCAAATGTGGTGTGGGATAAAATCAATCAATCAAGTGATTAACTCAACATGCAATCATTTTCACATGTCTCGTTGTACAGTGCTAATGTACAACACAATTTATACTTTGCTTACAAAACACGTTTAAATTAATTAGTGGCAACGAGTTAGACTGGATCGGTCGCGCACTAAGGCCGAAGTGATAAATCTTGCAACAGGCATTAACACGAGGAAAGGGCGACAAAAAACGTGCAAAAAAGTTCCCAAAGCCTTTTCTTCTGCGCCGACGATAAACGGATTTAGGGACGATCGTAGGTGGAATTTGAATATTCGCAGCACTTTGAACAGAATAACCTCTAGGGTAAAAAGGCGGTTTTCATTTTCGAAGACTTTTTCTGATGTGTGCTGCTAGGAATGTATAAAGGATTTATCCGACAATTCAATTTAGCAGCCCTTGCTATGACAGTCGCTTAGTGAATTATGGAAATTACAATAAAGCAACCTTAAAACATTTTTAAAACCTTAAAACAATAATTTTTATTACTATATGATTTGTGACACTTAACGTTGACACAAAGAGCAGTCACGTCACACGCTACACTAGCGCTGTCTAATTTTGACGCCTTTAAACTTTTCCAAAGAACAATGTAGCGGTACAATGTAGTAAAGTCGACGTAATTATTATTCATCCAATATAACATTTTAAAGAGAAGTTAATACAGACAAAGCGAGCAGTATAGTCTGAATAACAAAAGGTATCAGTTTTACGAATAGCAAAAAGTCTAACGGTACTGTGAAGCGAAACCACTGAGTGTAATTACGAACTCTTGTCGGTATATGCAAGATAACAGAGGCGGTCCCGACAAAGATGCGGGCTGCGCCGGAAATGTACTCTCATGCACTGCCCTATTTATAAGCTGCAACTGTGCCGCAGTTCTACGCTAAGGTTTACGTGTTATTATTTTAAATTAAGACAAATATTATACCAAAAATGGTCCTTCGAGCCGGATAATTACTTGTTTCTTATTAATATTGTAGACGCTAAAAAGAAAAGCGATGGAAGCTAAAAATGAAAATAAATGTAAAAGTCTAAAAAGGCACAATCAAGTATACGGGAACAAAGCGTAGTCGATCGTGGCAGCGTTCCATTATTCCGTCGAACCCTTCACGTGGGATATCCAATTATAAAATACATATTTAAAGTGTGCAAACGCAGTGGGTCTCTGTAATTCAATTCAACGTATTGAGTTACTTGTTGACAAATCCATTACAACGGGTGAAGTGGGCAGATAGGCAATTTACTTGAGTCGCGCGATGGCGAATGGAGTTAGACGTTGGAATTTAAGAGTTAAGATAAATTATTAACAAAATATATAGTAATATGAGTTTCGGACTATAACAATTATCAAGTTTTCAATAAAATATTTTAATTACTTAATAATGTAAAATACAGCATAATTATAAACCTTCCAAACAAAAGAACTCTTTTAAAATACAATCATAGACGAATGGTTCAACAAGAGTGACTCTCCGGTCAAAGTTTTGAAATTGAAACAAAGTTCATGTAATTTATTCAGGTACTTTAGTTGATTAGTTTCAGAGTTTGAGCTGTAATTAAAACTGGCGACTGTCCGTGATATCACTGCATAACTTAGACTTGTTCAAAAATACTGAACCTTAGATATAATAAAAACTTTCTCGGAAAACCTTAGCTGTAGCAATAAAAACCACCCGGCTTTTCCGAGAACAAGCCGACGTGTGAACAGACACACTGTTATCTTCTATGCTATTATATTATATTGTTATCAGCAGATATTTATCGGCTAATACTTCTCCTATTATTTTAAAGCTTTTTATTGCACACTGGTATTTGCTTACTGAATCGTTTAAAAATATTTACATATCTTCCTGCTTCAGTTGCGCTTGCAGTTAAAACATCACATTTTATATCAACAATAAAAAAGTAAACTCAGCCCACACTTGAGATCGACATGACATTATCAGCTGTTTAAATACTGAACGGGTAGTTGTGGTGCATATGCATATGTACATAAAACTTTTTACCAAACCTACGCAACTTGAGGCGGGTTCAAATGAGGCTAACATGTACGGTAAGCCACGGCTGTATGCATTGCGAGCTAATATAGCGTCTATTCCTTGAGCAATAAGGTTTATAAAATTTCATTGTCAATACGGTCGCTCCTTCATCAGACGTGTAGTAACTTTACGCCGATGGAAGCAAGTTTAGTGCACCTTTGATCTCTTATGGCGTATATGAGGCGTCGATATTATTTTATAGTTCAAAGAATAACCGAGATAAGCAAGGGCAGTGGGAAGTCAGTCGTTGAACATAAATGAAAATATATAACGCGTAACGTTTTAAATATGGACTGGATATACCAAAAATAAAAACACGCTGTATAACTTAGTTTTGATTTACATTTTTGCCATTACTACATATTGATATAAAACTATTTAAAGTGGATTTATGTTTCGTGACGTGACGATGTCATACTGTACCTAATTGAAGACTTGACTTGGTAGTTGAAACCAGCTATGGCGCTAATGACCACAGATTCGAAATAGGGTATAGAATATATATTTTTTGTGGTCTGGGTGTTTGTGTTTTGTGTTTCCGGACCCCCGTATGGTATCGCAGTGGGGGTCGTTTAGTGTCGGCCAATTATTATTATTTTATTTTAAACTATACCAGAATAACCGGTAAACTCATAGAAATAGTTTTGAATTGTGATTTTGTCTATCATATTAATATCAATTTTATGTACGGCTACCGTTAAAATAATATGGATTCCACTGATAAAAGTAGCCAAAATCAAAATGTGAAGAGTGAATATGTGAAGTTACACTTGAACAAATTAAAAAAAAACATTTAATACATAATGCATATTTTTTTTATTTTATCTTTTGAAACATTCTGTACAAATTAATATAATTTATTTCTTATTAATAATCTTTAACCTTTAAGAAGCCGCCATCGTATGCGGCTTCTTAAAAACAAAATGCTAATATTTTATTAAAATATGTACCTATAAGGAAATAAAGATGTCTTTATCTGTGATTACTTTGTTATAATAATAATAATTGTGCAATGATAATTGCTATTTAAAAAGTAATTACATGCAATTAGTTGATTATGATATTACTACCGACATTTCTTCCACTTATGTGTTGGTAAGTTATAAATTTAAGTTAGTTTATGAATTAAACCTATAAATATGTAAAAAATGTCCAATTCGTTATATCATTATGATAACGATTATGTTACTAGATATGATAACAGTTATGGGAAAGATGATGAAGCCATTATAGAATAACGTTTTCCACTGAACCACGCCCGAGCATGTTAAGTGTAGTTCTAAGTACCTACATCGTCACAGTATGGAGAATTGTCTGACTGCGGTCGTGTTGCGTGAAGTATTCCCCGCTTGTAACTTTGATGTAGTCATAAGTGATAAGAAACTATGAGTAAGCTGCAATTATATTTATTTTAATAATAGTCTGTTCTATTAATGTTTGAATCATTATAAAATTTCCAATTGTTATATTTAACCAAACTTTAAAAAATGTTTATTTGTTCGTTTCTTACGCTATTCGTTCGATTAAGATAACACTTAATAATAGTGAAATCAGCTTACAAACAGATTTAGAAAAAAAGCATACTCTAACTACGTTATAAGTTATAACATTAAACAAACAACAACACCACGATATTATTATATTATATTACGTAAACTTCTTTACATACACATCAACCTATTCATACATTAATTCACACCGAATCTCAACGCTAATCAATCAACTTCGCACAGTACAACCCTGCAACACCTACCGAGTACCGACTGATGACCACCGACATTACACGGTACGATCGACCGATACTTCGTGCGCTAGGAACAGGTAACCGCTGCGTTCCCACGGGGCTCGGGACTCGACCGTGCACTACGTACCTGTAGACAAAACACGATAATGAACAATCGTAAATATATACGATCTATTGTCGATTTTTTTATTACTACACATCGTATTAGGCAATGGTCATGTATCTATGTATGAATTATGCATATCGAATGTGATACGATTAATTAGTCTCTTCTATGGAGATTTTTTTGTACTATTATCGCTGAATGTGCAGTGGGACATTAGACATTATTTATCGATAGTTTATTAGTTATGGAGCTTTGCTTTTGCTGATTAAATAATCCATAAATGTGCAGCAACATAGAGTCAATGACACAAAGTTAATGTATTTATTTCTAATTTGTATAGTCATTTTAATATTGGAACGCACATTTTCGCACGCACAATTTCCAATAAAAAAATAGCGAAATATTTGCTTGTAAAATAATCTGGTGTAAATTACAATACGATAAATCAAATTCGCGCTACCAAAATCAATACAATGAGAAGCAGAACACTGGATTTACGTTCAGTCTTTTTGGACAATCCATTTAAGACACAATACAATTCATATTTCCGCCTAGTAACAAATGATTAAACAGACAACAGTTATCAGCAAACAATGATAGTTATGGCGACCTTACGCCGAACTCATTTCGAGATAAAAATAAGTCGGCCAAGTTCGTGCCTTGTGCTGCAGTGTAATAGTTAGAAAAAAATTGTTTCCCACCCTCACAACATTTTAAAGACCTATCCAACGATGCACATATATGAGCAAAAAAAAAATGCCCTGCTCCGCTTATGGCTTTGTCGGCGAGATTTATATGTATTCTCATTTCGAAACAGAGCTTTTTTTTCCTAGGGTTAGTTTAGGGTATTTCTTAGAGTTTCCATAGCCAAAAAGGTACAATTTTAGCTACAGGTTCCGTAGCAAAAATAGAACCTAGAAGACTAAGCGATAAACCTCCGGGGTGATCTAACATGAAATAAGCGTACAATTTAGCGATTTATTTCGTACAATTCGCGTGATTACAGAACGCCGCAGATAACGTGAGATGATAGTGTTATCGATTAGTTTATTGTGAAACACGAAAACTTATCGAACGTCATTCATTTGTTAAATGTAATAAAAAACTATACACAGACATTTCGTTAATAATGATTATTTATTTGTAGTCATACGAATTATTCTGACTTATTTACTTAACTTGCAGCAACATATTATTGAAAGTGACTGTAACTGAATACAAATATGAAAACAAGTTAATTAAATTTTTCAACGTTCGACGATCGACGAAGTTTTGAAGTTACCTTTTTACCATGCAAATGTAGGAAACACAGTACACCTCTCAGCGTCGTAGTTGTGTAAAAACTAACCGTTTGTTACTCGCTATCAACCCTGTCATCCGTAGATGGAACAGTGTGGTTGCATATTCAAAGGACCGTAGGCGGACGTTTATGACTGGAGAAAACGTCCAGTGTAAATGTTTCTCATTTCGTTATACTACAATATACATGTATAGAAATATCTGAGAAGATTGTCACAAGAAAATAAGCAGCGAAAATATATACATATCATTTATTGTAGTCGTTTTCAGTGTTTCGTCATTATTTATAACGTTATTGACGTTTATAAACAGAAATAGCTAATAGTAGGTATACCAAATTCATAAATAACATATAAACATCAACATACAAATATGTCATATCCATTCCAAATGGTATGTAGGCTTGAGATTAAAGAATTTATCTAAGATATATCCTTATCTGTTCTGTTTGACTCTCTACAAACGAACAATTACCTCCCTCCAATATTGGTACCCAAGTTTAAATGATAAAACATTCATTAAAGTCACAAAACGAAAATTCGGTAACAATACTCTTAATAATCTAAATCCGCTTTGAAATAATACCAACCAAAACCGAGTAATTAATTAACGAGCAACACTACGCGCGAATATGTATTCATCGTCGTTTTGTTTCTGATTTGCTGTATGTTGCACTAATTAATATCATCAGTTTCAGTTCATTACGTTTTCCATTCCCCCGGAGCCCGATGCGGTGTTCCGTACAAAGGCGTAATCGCATCACGCGCTATTCTAGCTCATCTGTTATTGTTGTGCATACCGCGGACCCGCTGAAAGCCTTTGTCGCTGTAAACAACCGCCCGGCGCGTTCAACGTGACGCGTTATTAAAAGCAATTAAAAGTATTCATAACCCTGTGTGGTAACAGTGCTATACCTATATCTATTAGAGTGTTGTCTTATATTTTTATAAACATTTGTTTTGCGTTAGATTTTTTGGCTCTCTTTAGACATTGATTACTTCACCAATAAAGTTGTGAGGACGATAACTTTTTGTTTATAAAATAATAGATAACTAATGATAACTTATTTTTTATACCTCAACATGCCTTCAAAACGTTAGATTATTTTGTAGTTGTCAATCTTAAGTCTAAGCAGCAGTTAGTTTGCTCAATAGATCTCAGCTCGAGATACGACGTATCACATAGGCCGTCTCGACGTCGAAATGCAGTGATATTAGTTTGTCCTAAACCAACAAGTTCCTCGCTACTTACAAGTTAATATAGCTCGCTAGGTGCAGCGCGGCGTTGCCGCTCCGGCCAGGTATAGGCCACAATGCTACCCGGCCAGCTGTTCCTACCTGAGTGTTTGCCATCACTGTTTGCTCGCCTCCTACGATAGCTTCGTTTTTCTTCACAAAAGAAATCGATCTCTGTGAAATTGATCCGCGAGACTATGCCCGGAGCACGCACTGACATATAACCCTATAGCTGCGCACTACTTTTACTCCCCTCGAATGATCGCGAGGGGATACTTAATCCCCTGTCTATTTCAAACACGTTTTACCTCATTCGTTTCGCGTCCAACAAAAAACTTTATTAGATTTACTAGCACTAGCGATCAATAAACTGCCTGTTGTGATTTGACAGATCCACCCCGACGACGGAGGTGCAAGTTATATTTAACTTGAATACTGAGAATTAAAACATTACGTATGGTAATATTATACAGAAACACATTTATAAATAAAAAATTTTATGTTGATAAGTTCGTGTACATATGATAATAATACACAATTTGGTCATATTACGTGGAAAATCCTTCGCAATTACGTTTTATTTTAAATAGGACATCGACAGTACATACACAAAAACATTTAATTTTATAACGAGTTCATAATTAATTTAAATTATTCTAGTAAAAAATAATTCAAGCTAATTAATTCCCACGCTTATTCAAATAAGAACGAGTTTTATTTCTACAATATACTTATTTAAAAAGTTGTCCAGGCTAACGCGATGAAGACTATTCGCCAGACCACGATTTGCAAATTATAATTAGAAATTCAGGAATAATATGCTTCTAGCAAATTATATTAGTCCTTGAATTGGTAGTCTTTGTATGGCACAGACGCTACTATCCGTACAATAAGGTTAAGTATCTCGAGTGATAAATGAAAATAGTCGGCGAGGGGGGCGGACTCCCGCGGAGGCTGCACACATGGCCTTATCGACCTAGCGTTGCGGCGTAACGGTTAAGATAGAGCGGAAATAATTAAATCTTCTCTAATTAAATTTTACATTACACATCAATTCACTATATTGTAATTAGAAAGTTATCAATAAACGATTACAACCTGCAATTATGATAACTTTGATTAGTAAAAAATCTTATCAACGCCGGTTGCTTATAAAGATTTCTGATGATTCAATTTAATTAATGGATAATCGAAATATACCGCCAAGTAAACATCTGTCATGTAAAGCATCAAAAACGCGTTTCGCTTTTAACTCAAACGTGCCTCATGACTGACACACGCATCTTGTAATAATAGCGGGCACGAGCGCGAGCCACGCGTGAGAGCGACTGCCGAAATAATTGTCCATTACGATTACACCGCACACCGCACGACGGTGCGTGGGGGATACACGTACCTAGTTTAAATAGATTGCCTTCATTAAGTGGACTTGAGAGTATCGAAAATTTTTATTATTTGTCGAATCGTTTAAGGGGCTTAATTAGTCAAATTCTCGAGTATCGTTTTCAATTAATTGATGTATCGGGTTTAGTTTTCGCTAGGGTTCGAAGTTTCGTTAATGACGCTAAAATTACACCACGCTAAGAATAGAATATTGAATATTTATGGTGTGCATAAAAGGGATCATTTCAGTTGAATGAATTTTATTTATCGACAATATTCTTCTATATTTAAAAATAATGTATAATGTACTATTAATAGAATATCACTGACCTGAAACTCTTCACGTTATATCGACAAACTCATCCAAAAATAAGTTGGCCTTTAATCAATCCTTCAGGCATTTGAGCTCTTTTTAGCATCCGCCTTTACAATTTTTCTACTGATCATTTCGTTATAAAAAGAAAAATTTTAAAATGGATAAAGCTAGGGGTATTTTAATAATTGTATAGAAATGTTTTGTGATAAAAATACGTCAGAGTAAATTATTATTGTTACGTAGACTCGTGACGTGTCGAATAATTCAGTCGGTCGTATAAAAATGAACGCGTGTAAAACTAACCAGTATAAACACTGATAACGCAAACATTGAGGGCTGACGAATCGCAAAAATAACACACATATTAATAATACATTTTCGCATCTAATATAATGGAGTATTGAAAACTTTGGAATGTAATCCCCACATTCCAAAAATGTTTATTAAATCAATTAAATTCAAAAACGAATATGATTATTATTTGTAGCGCGCATCTAAAATTTTGAAATGCTTTTGATAGAAAGAAGAAACTATTCGTGACCAACCTTAAGCTTAGACTACATTTTTGAAGTCATGCAAATAAAGTTATCAGGTACTTATACACATACATATATTAATAAAAGTAAGTATTAGGTTATAGTTATTAGTTTGCCTACGCTCAAAGTCACGAATTAATAAACACAGATAAGTCCGTAATAACAATTTATAATATTCAAATCAGTATCAAGTACCAGTAGAGTATAACCAGCATCGAGTGACAACTTCTTTTAAAATTTTAATATCACTTGCTACATAAAAACAATAAAATCGGACATAAATACTTTATACACGTAATAAACGATAGCAAAATGTAATAAATATTAACTAACATCGAGTGTAGCAATATTTAAAAGGATTTATTTTACGAGAGGCGATCACAATATTCAATATCGTGTACGTGAGACCCGTCACATTGTAGGAAGCGGGGTTGAAGGGCAAGGGACGGGAGCGAGGGGGGAAAAGGGAACAAACCCGTAAAAGTAAAAATAACCGGCGACACGGACTTCTACGAATCAACAGATGGACGTCGAAACCGAGAAGCCGTAAATCTCTGCGCATAAAGTCGATTTTTCCGCGGCAAATAATTATCTACAATAGACCATTCGTTAATGAATATCATTAATTTGTCAATATTCGAATACCATCTGTCACAACATTGCCCGGAAACAATAAAGCATCGAAATTAAGCATTCACGATAACATGTTAATCTGTGGAGAGTTATGCGTGCATTAATTTCAGATGGTATTTAAAAATTTAGTAAATATTACAACGTTGCGTCGATGACTAGTTAAATTAATTACTCTTATGCTGTACGTACGAGTTCGGTAATACGAAACAATATAATTAAGTACACTGCGGGTGAGTTTAAAAAACGACAACGTTTTAAGCTATTTTTATTGGGCGCTACTCGGTGTCATTCCGTCGACGACTTAATTAATGTATAGGTAGTTAAGGGCGCCGATATTTAACGATGTTTTATTTCCGAGACGTTAATTTTTATTATGACTGTTTTATAGTGTCATATGTCATACAGTATGTTGTTATTGAGTCAATATTTTGCTGAAAGTATTTTTAGTTGATTTAAGCTCTGGTCAGTAGAAGAACAAAGTAATACTCAGTTAGGAATGGCTAATATTTATTGTTTATAGGTCGGTGGCGCTCCTGCGTCCCGACTGTTACATCGAGTTATAGAAAGTTGCAAGTGGCTGCGGCGTAAGACCAAGTTTCCCAAACTTTGACGTTGACTTGGGGGAGCAAATTTCGAAACGCTGTTGCCATGTTACGGGAATTGGGTAATAATTTACTTTTTCCTTTTAGACATTTCTTCAGTTCAACGAACGTTTTGTATACTATTGTATGATTCAGTTTGACTGTTTACATAACTCAAATTTTACATTTTTTATTAAAATAAAGATAGAGGTACGTATAATTGATACGTCACACCCCATAACGTGTCTCCGTTTTTTCGGTGTCCAAATTGAAAAATAATAAAAAACAAAGGATGATAAAACAATGAAGCTCCAATCCGGCGGAAGGATATCGTACGTTGTAAACGTCAATTATAGGGTCACATCGTCTATCGGGGATGCGCGAGCTGCCGGGACCGGGACTCCAGGGCGTGAGTGACGTGCCGCAAATCGCAATCAAAGTTTAATCAAAGCGGCCGACAACAGCCGACGCCGTGCATCTGCGGAGCGGCGTGCAGGCGGCGCAGTGGCGAACGCGGGTAATTGAGCGGAATGGCTCTGCAGTGACGAACAGCGCAACTTAACAGCAACCTCGAAAAATCTCAAGTACCCTCGTACGTTTCGATAACAGTTTAATTGTAAATGATTTGTTTGAAGTTTGAACCCTATCGCGGAGATATGCTCGTTAATTGCTGCGTTTAAAACAGTCTCAATAGATTCCGCTGAATTCTCCTTTCCTGTTCATCTCCATTCAAACTTTTTAATGATACTGACTATAAGAAAAGTGTCATGTTCTATTGTTGAGGGACGAATTTTTACATTGACTTTAAACATTCAATTGCTTAATCTTATAGATTATGCTAGATTTCTATGCTAGATAGTAATATTTAAGCACTCTAAGAATAAAGTGAAAAACCTTTCAAGAAACGAGTTTGGAGACCACATTAAGAGTGGGAAAGAATTTAAACTTATGAATCATCCACACACTATCGCCACCAACGCCTAAGCTTATCAATCAAGCGGGATTACATGACAAAGGGTTGAACACACGGGAAAGGGCCTATGGGAGCTCACGCTTCCGCGGCACGCCGGGAATGTTAAGTTAGGCCTGCCCGTCAAAGAGTTTAGAGTACCTTTTAAAATTGAAACTACAAATACTGAGGCGGCTCGCGATGCGCTAATTGAAAGGTTTTAACTATGAATGCAATGTAAAAGCGCTGTATACTTTACACGTCCATTGTTAACGTTTAGTTGCAGTCCGTTTTTCCCAGCATCGAATCAGAAAACGGGAAATCATCGCGCTATGAATCTTGTCATTTAAAGAGTGCATATTTTATGATATCGGGCTTTACCTTTCGTCGCTTGTGATATATCCGTGAAAATAAAGCAATCGCTATCTACGGTTATCAACCCCGACCTTATTAGCAGTGAAACATTTTAAAAGAGGTTAACGAGCGAAAGGCAGTAAATATTTCAATTGACGCCAATAAAACGAAATGCGTGTTGAAGGTTGGGACTCGCGGCAAAAAACAGAAATAGTCTCCGGCTGTCAGTCATCGGCGGCGCGTTAACGCACGTAGCGACGAAACGATAGCACCCGGGTGATGGATTGGAAATAAATCACCCTTTTATATATTCTAACTATATTCCCTATATTTTTTTGTAACTTTGATCTCGAAACAGCTTACTTTGAATTTCGATACAACATTTTTTATTCAGTACGTTCTATGCTTGTATATTTAGAAGCGTTAAAAATTTTACTGCAACGAAACTTCGCAGGTAAACTTTTATAAATCGCGGAAGACATTCTATTCCAACTTTTAACCCCTGAATGTGTGAATAGAGTATTGAAAGTTACGAAAAACTTGAACATATTTTTTCTATTGAGGTTCTTTAGTTCAGGATGTAATAATATTACTTATATTTAATTCGGAACATTTATTTATGCGTACTTTAACAATGCCGATAAAAATATAGATTTTTTATCAACAAACGAAGGATGGATAGAAGCATGTACAATCTTTCCAATCGATCGATGCCGATGGAGTAGGTACATAAATATATAATAAAATCACTATACAACATATAATCAACGTAAACAATATATACCTCCTACGATATAAAAAAATAAAGAAATGCGATTTTAACCGCTTTATGATTTCGATTAATTTGAAAAACTCACGAACAACAAAAACATTTAGAGCTCCGTGGTAGGTATCAAAAATGCTCTGCGGTATTTAATAAACTGTATAAGTAACGAAATATGTATCGAGAAATAATATTTAGGTCTGCAAGGAGCAAGTTACGCTCATACTTGTACGGCTTTAATGAAACGAAAACATTTTTACGAGAGTTTTTGTTGCACGGCGACTGCCATAAAAATATAAATAAAGATCATCTTCATGTGGTGTCCAGAGCCGTACCGGGAATGCCACATGTAGTGCGTCGTCAATCGATGTTTTTATCGACTTTCAAATGTTTCGTAATTACGCATCGACTTCGGTATTGCTTATCGATTGAACGGTGCTCATGTTTATTATTGTTACTAACAAGCGTGGGTCTGATAGTGTATTGTCATATTAGCGAGTACTTCCAAGATGTTACTGTGTAGGTATAATCGTGAGTACAATGCGTTTACTTATGTTACGTACTGGGAAACCAAAAACTGTTTTTGACTTTTGTTGTTGTTATAAAGTATATTTTTTTATCTATTGATCCTTTAGATTAAAATAGAATTTGAGATCATACTATCATTATTGAATCGCAAGGTTGTTTGTTTTGAGTAACGTTTACCTACTTCACATCTACGCAAAACTATCTCTATTTTATTACACTTTTGACAGTCCACTTCTGATTTTTAACCCCCGACCAAAAAAGAGGGGTGTTATAAGTTTGACCGCTATGTTTGTCTGTGTGTCTGTGTGTCTGTC
>DVVJ01000055.1:0-23305 GCA_018234505.1 Junonia neildi neildi
TATATATGCCTATGCAGACAAAATAATAATCCACTTTTTGGCTTTGTCGGGTAAGTGCCCCCCCCTGAACAAAATCCTGGATCCGCGCCTGTGTTGAACACCCAAGATTTTCTTGTACGGTTCTCAATTTATTATACAAAAAAAATCGTATAACAATAATAACACCTATAACAGAGATAAGAAGTCCTTTTATACCTCAAATAATAAAATAACAATAAAATATCAATAGGTAGATACTTTAAAATTTAAGATAAGGAAAACATTAATAAATTAAGAAATGTGTACCCGGACAAAACAAATCTGAATAACAAAACAGTCAATAAAAATGTTCATAAGGTGATGTTAATATAAGGTGTCATGTTGTAAAACCACTTTCAAAAGGCTCATTACCTATGTTAATTCGTTCTCGATTCACTGCGAATCTGTGAATAAAATTAATGTGCATTTAAACGGAAAATACGAACAAAGCCAATAAACGCGAGTGGCTCGGGTAACACGGCGATTTATCATTTCATTTGACCGCATGCATATTGTTTATAGTGTTAATTTTATTTGTTAGCCAGAGCCGGCAACTTATCGGCTACAATTATAATATGCTATTATTGAATCGAGTCGCCGCCGCTCGGCGCGGGAATGTGGAAACATTTTCGAATATCTATTTGTATGTAAAACGCGTTCCGCTGTTAGCGGTCGGTTAATAATTGATTACCCCCGTCTTTATTGAATGTTAATGCTCGTTTCATTCACAGATATAGATTATTACACCCGTTATTTGTTTTAACTTTTTACTTTACGCGCGCCTTCCGCTTTTATTATACCTATCAACTGGTGAATGTAAAAGGAAGACGTCGCATTTAATCACATGCTTGGAATATGTTTACGACTTGGAAATTGTGAGAATACAAATAGTTTTATTTACAAATGTGAGGTGTTTTTAAAGTTTATGGGAATAGGGTTAGGTCTTTATTAGGTATATTTTCATTATATTGTGGCAGTAAGTTTGATATTAACCCACGTGTTCGTGTTGCAGACGGAGATAGCGAAGAGACTAAATGCAATAATAGCGCAAATCCTGCCGTTCCTGTCACAAGAGCACCAGCAGCAGGTGGCGTCGGCGGTGGAGCGCGCGAAGCAGGTCACCATGACCGAACTCAATGCCATTATTGGGGTAAGCATTATATTCTGTTTAGTTGTAGCGAAACGCTTGAGAATATGTCAACTTTTACGTCCCTCGGTAAAGTTTAAGATTACGTTTACTTAAGAACGTAAAAATACATGGAAAATTAATATACACTATTAATATAATAAGAATTAAATATTAATATTTAATCTTTAATTAATTGACTTTATATTAATACATCGTATACGTATCTTACAGCTCATGAGAGATTACAGCAACAGTCCGAATTCTTAACGCCTGTAATAAATCTACTTTAACTATAAATAAAAACCGTTGACTATTATTAAACTCAATATTTTAAATTGCTTATAAACACAATAATAGGTAACCTGTTAAATTCTGTAAACCTTTCAAAAATTCCAATAAAAATAAAAACAACTAACGAGCTCAACCTTGTGTATCAAAACGTGTTAGTTCGTGTGGCATAGCCTTGTTTATGTACGAACGTGAGTAAAGATGTCGTATATATTATATTAATAGTTCGTAACATTTCGCTCAAATTCGATTTAAATAACACGTGTCTTGTTTGTATAGTTCTAAAGTACTACATCGCAGCGTTGTAAATATGCCGTGGAATGTTTAGCAATGCTATCGCCACATTGCGTTCGATTGTGGCAACTGTCCAAACAGTTCGCCTCCTGTCGCCGTCGCCTCGGCTACTCGTTAACATTCACTTTATTGTACCGGTTTTACGAACGGATACTAATCTTATCATTATACTAATTTCATTAAAACATAAAATAAACACATCGTTTTAAGACATTTTAATACCGCATTATTTCCTTAATAATGTCATTATTGTACCGGATAGTCCAATATAAAATATACGCATATAGAAGTCAACTAAACAAAAATATTTACTATGTATAATACTGTGAGAAAATGTTTATAGAACAAATTCTAAAAATACGCAATATAAAAAGTTTATTTGTTAAAGCAGCTAAGAATGTGTAAAGTAAGTTCATTTTGTAAAGGCACGCGGCTTTCAACAGGTCGAAAGTTCGACGGTCGTTAATTAAACGATCTAAGCCGCGCTACTCGACTTGGCTGCTAGCCAACAGCGTCGAATTAATAAAATTGCCACCGAGTTAAATTATTCTATGTTCACTGTACAATACATTTCAATTTATAAACTTGATGGCTTCTGATTTTTACACGGTGGTAGCGTTTATGTTATATTAAATTAACATGTTGCACACATTAGAAGTATGAAATAGAATGTTTGAAATAGGTGCGAACATCGCGTGGAAATGTAATAGCTATATTACTTCTGAAAAAACTAGCTCTGTTGACACGTCGAAAATAGTTTCGCGTGGCGAGTTAGAATCTATCTTTGAATTTAACATTTACGTAATTTTACAACACGCTAATTGTGTCTCTAGCCAGCAGGTAACCTATGTAATGCGGACTTCATCGCCGTCTATTATATCAATCGGTATTTTCGCAGTCGGATGCCAAGTCATTAGAGCGACCTAATCTCGTGATGTGTAAAGTGAGAGCGACGAGTACAAGGTTTACGGCGACGACTTCCAAAATAAATCACTTCAAAGATAATGAGTTCGAAAATAAAGCGGTGAAACTCACTCGTCTCTCATCGGAGTGCGGCCGATAGACTCTTGTTAATCTCGAGTCCTGGGCGCCGAGCCAACTCGATTAGTACTCTTAGAGCTGCATACTGACGACAATGTTTCCACCTTTGCCAGACACTGATTTATATTTAAAGCTATTTTAAAAATTAACTTGCTCATTAGGCACCGCCATATTATTGCTAGTCAAATAGTTGGCGAAAATATCGCTTTAGAAGATTACCTATATTATCACCTGAATGTGATTTGTTACTTTTGGCTGTGAATCAACAATCTCATGAATTATTTAACACGCTTTCAAGAGCTATAGCTTTGCTTGGCAAATACAACCCAATTATATGTGAAGTAGGTATGACGCAAAGTATAATCTTGTTAGAATATAATTTAAATTTTTCACCATTATAAATCCCTTGTGTATACTATTAAAATTGATCGAAGGCTTAAAGGAAAATGCGAGTTCATCGTCCTCGACTTAAGAATTTACCCACCTATCTATACCTTTTTATACAGATTACTGAACGGCCCCTGAGAAACCGGCAAAACGCAATATCGCTCTCCCCCTATAAAACACTCTAATTTAAATAAAAAAGCGGCGCCACCTTCCGTATGTCGGTCCTTTTTTATTACGAACCTTTTTTATTTTCGGGTCAGCTAGGGATCAAAGGGGCTCTCCCTCGAGAGCGCCCTCGCCCTCCTCGTCTGATTTGCGACCATTCCGTCGAGCGCCGATTTGTGAAGAGGGAATACTTCTCAAATTGGGGACTGTTTGCTCGTCTATTAAAATCACTTACCGCTCCGAGTGCCTCGTGAAACGACTTGTTTTGTTTATTATAGGTAGGACATTTATCATTAACTGGTTCTTAAAACTCATTATATAAATATTGAATATTTTCGTCAATCTTGTTGCTTTCCTGTTACTATAAATAACTGAAGCATATCAGATACAATATTACCCCTCAAACAGCTTTAACGTCTGTAAATTCTGTTACAGTAGATAAAGCCTGTAGCGCGTGATTGTCGACACATTTTAGGAGCTCATCTATTCTCGTTCTGATTTTATTCCGCGTCGTCGAATCGAAGGGGTGGCCCTCGCCCTCCGCCAAAGTAATAGCTTTTCGATGCAATCTCCTTCTCATGCTCACCTATGACACAATTGTTAGTATTGAAAAAATATTCACGTAACTCCGACAGATCGGAAAGACGTGCGACCTCGTGTCACAGATACGCGTATCGAATCCTATTAGGAATTTCATTATTACCCTAAGTAAACAACGCACATTAATTATTTCGTTAGTAATTGATAAACTCATACCGTCGACGTATACGAGTAGGTATACAGAAGAAGCGAGTGTATTATACGTAGTTTATGCAATATTATCTAAAGAGATATGTGAACAAACACGAGTGCTCGCAGTGTAAATAGACCGTATCTGTTTCCCCGTCGATGGCTTTATAAACAAGCGAGTCGTGAAAACATTTCTATCTAGTTTACGTCGCGCGCCGGGTCCCGCACTCTGATAAAAATTACGAGGAGCATAAATCAGGGCGCGGGCACGGGGCGGGTGGAAACATGAATTTGTCATTTTTTCCTAGGCACGTTCGTGGCCGGGTGATAAATATTGCATTGCAGCCGTTCGACGTTTCTTGTGCCCATTAACTTTGCGCTATCGAGCGCTCGCAAATTAACTTTGCTACTGATATTTTTGTGAAAAACTACCGGAATTTTTACATCTTTCATCTTTTCTAACCAGTAAGTCACAGAACTTTAAGATTTAACTCTCTGTGATAATTAAGTTGGTAGATATTTGTTAAGTGCTTTTTCATTCTACGAGTATTTTGATAAATCAGACAACATACATTATCAGAAGGCACATCTTAAAAATCTAATTTAACTTGTCTTCTTTAAAAAGTAAAATTACTAATAAATATACTTAATAAACCCTTTATAATACGCGACATGATTACAAACTATCAAACCACATAGGTAGCACTCGTGATTCCATCGAAGTGTAATACAACGTCGGATTTATTCGATCCTATTCGGGTATATGTGTGATTAGACGCAATTATGTTGAAAGCTGATGTTGTAACAAGTGTCGTCGCGTGCCTCGGGCCGCGTCTAATGGTGCGTGCCCTGCCCCACACCCCCCCTAATACTACCCTCTGTAGCTCACACCGTTCTATAAACGACTACAAACGTCTATAATTTGATCAACTCCGACGTACTCGCAAGTTACGACTTCTTTAATTCGCTTTGATAAACTAATTGAGATTTGATTTTCTCTAACCGAGCGTGACAGACGTTGAAATAATAAAAATAGCTTTTCCGATGCAACTTGCAGCTATTATCTACCGCATTAGATATCGTTGTCGTGAGTTCGGATGGGTATATTTATAAAATCCATTTTTACGTGGTTCTAATTCGAAATTGATAGTTCAATTAACCTATAAAGCAATAAACTCAAATCATCTCTCCTTAATGAATGTTTAAACAGCTCTAATGCGCCGGCAAGTTTTTAATAACTGCCCTTAATTTATTTAAGTGCGCTAAGAAACTTTCCTCTCGTTGCTGTTAACTGATTGTGGGTTAATATTATAGATTATAACGCAGTAACCTGTTCGTCGGTAATGGCTCTGTAATTACAGATGAAATTAAGATTAATCACATATTATCAGCGCGGTCTAGACGCATGACATCAATATTTCAATGTAAAACCTAGTGTTTATTTATCGAGTATATTTAGTCGTCAATGAATATCTTATATATAATACATAAATACTTATGTATGTATGCGGTTTAGATTGCATATTTTATACCTAACGTCACAAATAATAAAAAATCTTGCTTTAAAAATTGATGAGGTTGTTATAAAGTCTAAAAGTTTTTATTTTTATTTAACCTCCTCATTAGTATACTTATAAATCATATAAATTATTCTCATAATCATTTATTAGTTAACAAATATAATTCATTTATTAAAATATCGATAGAATATCGAAAGAATTTATATAGGTAAACGAGTGTAAAATGGACTGTACAGTAAACAAAGCATTCCACACCTAACATTGGACAAATATTTGAACGCGATATCAATGAAACAAGTGCAATAAATGTTTAAATAAATCATAAAAGGAAACAAGACTCGGATTTGAACAGTAGCATTTTACATACCTAACTTGTGTTAATGTTTACAGTAAAATATTTCCAGGCAGGTTCGACGCGAAGGGAAATATTTAGCGTAAAAATCCACGGTCGGCGAACATCATCCATTTATAAATGGAGAATTATTCGCGGGTGTATAGGAGAGTAAATGTGCCGTGAAAACCCAAACGCGTAGAAGCATTTTTTTCACGACAAAAGCTTTCCACGCAGCGCGTTTGCTGCACTATATTCATTATATTACGTGAGATATCATTATAAAAGGTGGCTTTGTCGAGGATTTATATTTTACCTACAAAAATAATCTAAAAACTGAATATTTCTCCCTAATTCCAAGTTCAAGAAACCATAGGTATATTTTATTGGCGATAAAATATTTGTATACCCAAGTAGGTAGATTAAAAATTCTGTATTCACAATTCCAAGTGTCCTTAATTCATATTGAAAAACAATCTCCTCCCCCTTATTGTCATAACCAAAACTTAAGCAAACTTTAATCTGTAGTTAATATAAACACCGAAAGTTGTCGGCGAGATAAGTAAACGGATGGCAAAGTCGTTAGGGGTAACGAGTTTCGATCCCCCGAGACCTGCCGGTATTTAATCACTTCTAAAGTAAAATGCACTTCGAAAAAAATATGGCGGTGAGATATGAACGGCACATTATTGTCATTCATAATAACAAGCGAGTGGAGTGGAGAGGGCGAGGGTGGAGGCTCGTGGGCGAGGCGTGAGTCTCAATAGCTCGGGTCGTGTCGCGCCAGCCGTTTCGACGCGCCGAGGCTTTGTTTAGATTCCTCTGGTTTCCCACCCGGCTTTCAGAAGCAACACCTTTAAACTTGAAGTAGATGCTCTTAACTTCACCTTGTACCTGCTGATTACACCAACTTAACGTTACGGTTAAGATAAAATTACTCGATTATGAAACATATTTAATATGTAATGTAATATTTAAATAAGTCGTCTTAAATGTTTATTGTAATACATGTTTTAGCTTAACCAATATATTTTCATTTTTATAATAAATTTAAAGTTTATGTTTACGTAGGTATATCATCTTTGTATGTTGTGTAAATAATGTCTGCATTATAAAATCACCTCTAAAACTAATTTAAATAAAAATATTTCTGGTTAAAACGCACTCCAGCTAAGTGGCGCCCGCCACCTTTTGACACACAATAAATCAGGAGCATGAGCGGCCAATAAAAAATATGTTCCACCCTCAGCGAAAAACCAATTAATTTTCGGCGGCTAAATAAAAGATCGTGACCGCCCGAGCGGAAAAAAATTGAGCTTTGCGAAGTGAACAGAGACGAACGGACGAGGGAGCGGAAGCGGTCCGCGATCGCGATTATTCGAAGCTCGGGAAACCTGCCCGCACCGAATAATAATAAAGTTAAACGTGACGAGATAGAAACGGGAAGCGCGGGAAAACGAGGGAAGTGGAAAAAGGGGAATAATGGAGAAGGAGTAATCAATTTCGCACAGTCGTCGCCGGCGGCGGCGAAGCTCTCATTTAAATTTTAAAACACCGCGGTGCCGGGGGTCCATGGAGGACTTTTTAATTTGCCTCGGCTCTGTTTTAAAAATGCACGGCGTTCTGCGGTGACACATCAATTCACTTTGACCGTCGACAGCCACGACTAAAATGTGTCGCACTTTATACACTTATATGCCTATATGTGGAGTATACATACATATGTATGTATATTCCTTATAATTTTACTGCGAATGAATTAGTATTTCTTATATAAAGACTACAATTTTATTATAAGCGCATTATAATTATAATTAATTACATTGTTGATTGATATAAAATAAAGATGAAATATATTTATTGACATCTATTCACTCCTCATAACATCAGTTGCCAGTGTAAATTTTTTAAATTAATGTTTTGATACCACAATTTTATTTTATTTACCTATATCTATGGATTAAATAGAAATTTAGTTATAATTCAGAAGATGTTAAACAGATAGGTACCAACCTACTTCCCAAAATTTTAATTCACTCAAATTCATTAAAAAATCACGTAAAATATTCATAAATTATAACGAATTACACATTGTGTAGCAATAAAAGAAATGTCTCGGATCACAATCAATAAAGATAAATATTTGTCAAACCGATTGTCTAATAAATAATGTTGTCTGCAGCAACAAAGGCCAGACCTGCCGCGGCTGCTGCAGCAGATGCACGCGGCGCACCTGCCGGCGCATGGCGCGCCGCCCCTACCTCTGCTGGGGCAGGGCGCCCTGCCCCCGGCGGGCCTCCTGGGCCTCGGCGTACCTCATCACCCTCTCTCTGTACTAGCGAAACCTCCAGATATACACCGACCAGATGATAAAGGCAACGGTAAGAACGATTGAAAGCACTCTTTAAAAATAAAAATAAGGCGTTACTAAAATGTTTACTTTTCTTATATTTTCCTGTATTAACGATTTCGTTCTAATTTAGGCAATTCTATTTATCTTATACTAATCGTAGTTTCTTCATGTTCTGAAAATACTTACCTATAAGAGGCTGTTAGATTAAGATTTTACAGTTTCAAAGTCCCTTAATAACTGACTACTAAAGAGACTACTCGTTTATCAAATAGTTTTCCCCTTTAACTGTAACTAATTAAATATGTATTTTATATATTTACCTAAGAACAGTTGAAGTGTCATATCATAGCGGATCAATACGTAAGATGAATATTTTAAGAGCTGTCGTGTGTTTGTGATGCTCGTCTTGTTTGCCATGCGCCACTCACTGGAGACTATTAGACCCTGCCCCCGCCCCCGGCGCCCGCGCCCCCGCCCGCTACCACGGCAGACGTCTCCGATCCCACTTCTGTTTCAATATTTACCACCTACGAGAGGCTTTTTGAACCCGCTGTTTGCGTGTTTTCGGATCGCTGACGGCTATGGCTCTCCGATATTGCTTTCCGAGTATGAATAAGTCACTTTCAAGAATTTATGCCTACCTATCGGGATGTTTGTTTAGGCCATATAAATAAACGAATAAATCGACAGAATAAACAAAATGCTTGTTTTTTGGTGTCGTTGTCACTTTGAACTCGATGTTTAAATAGTTGACTAAACAATTTTAGCTTCGGCAAACGGAAAAGTAGGTTCGAACATTAAACGAATACTCGGTGCGAGCGGGGAACGAGAGGGCGCCGCAAATGAAAATGTAACACAGAAATGGATTTGGAAGCCGCCCGTCGCTCCGGTTAATTACAAAAGCAAGCGGTAATCTGCGCTCCGGGATGTTCCGGCTTAGTGCCCCCCTGCCACCCCAGCCGCTCCTCCGCCTGCCACTTCCCTGGCTAATTTGTGCCATTATCGGTGTACTGATGTAAGAGTTACCGTACAGATGGCCCCGCCGCCCGCCGCCCGCCGCCCCGCACCTTGCCCGCGCCCAATTAATTATTCCTTGCTGGTGTGAGCGTCGCGTGTTTTAGTCAATTAGTAACGTAATTTTGCGGGTGACTTGAGTGTACACCCGCGTCGCGTCGCCGCACCGCGGCCTGACGCGAGCGCTACGTTTTAACGTTCACAAAATTAAATAAATGGACCGGAATTCTAATTACTCATACATACACGACGATATATTAACGCGGTGCCTGTGGAATCACTCCAAATTATTGTTAAACACATTATTTATTTCAAACGAAAGCTGTTTAGTTTGCCCTGTGTAATTAATAATACATTTTATATTTAGTCGCACAAACGACTAGTTAGGTATCGACATTTTCAATTTTGGCGAATTCTATTAAATTTTAATCTATATAGATATCCATAATCATTTGATTAATTTCGCATCGAGTATCGCTCGCCTATTGTTGTGGTATGTTTCATGCGCGCATTCCAAATTTGCGTGTATCCATAGATAGCGAGTATACGGCCAATAATTGAGGCTATTGCATTTAAATTAATTGAAGCAATTCATGCACTGCCGCGCCCTATGCTATGTATTAATAATCTAATATGTATGCAATGTATGCACATAATCACAAACATATTGGGCCGGTTATTGCTCACAAACTTAGACGAATTAACCGATAGAAGATAATGGCTTTGATGTTCAATATTAACCCTTATGTTCATTTTGTATAGTATAGCATACATACAACTTTATAAAAATATACGGTCACTATAAAATATTTTTTACTAGTTTTATTAAACACATGACATTTCTAAACTTTTATTTTATACTTCAAAAATAAATATTGATGTTTAACTGTCATAATTTTAAATCAGTTGTGAAAATTAACTGACACGATGCGCCGCTCAGTTTTATCTAAGGTAAGTTTTAAGTATTTTTATGTTTGTACCCTTAAATATGTATATTTTTTATAATGTGCACATGCCTAAATGTTTGTTTTTCCATATTTTTATATAAATGCTCGTGTCACTATGAAAATTGGCATGTTTTTGTCGTGTTTCTTACTAACGTATATTATACTATACAACGCCGCACTTGCTGTAATTTACCTTTCGTTGCTGATGTATAGAATAATATACATTGCTTACTTTACAGAATCAATATTTTTTGGACTTTTGCTATTAATTCTACATTGCATGTATGTCTGTCTTATATACATACTAAACCAATTTTAATACAATTAAAAAAAAGTGATTTACAAAGTTGTGGGTTCGATTCAAGCATTATTTTTACTGCATGACTACCTACATACGATTATATATTGGGAGAATGGAACAAATAACATTACATATTATGTAAATTATTTACCTATCTATAATAAAACAATTTGGTTTGGCTTTACTATGGTAAAGGTTTTTTTGCATGTTTCTTTTGCTTTGGTTTTAGACTGCTATGAGTGAATGAGCTATGCGCATTTTATCCTTGGTGCCAGATAGGAATACAGACTCTGACACGAGTGACGGAGCTAGTAGCTATGATGAAGCGGAAATGATTGGATCAACAGAAAGTTCTCCAGCACCTTCGATAAATTCCAGTCTCGAAAGGTTGAACCTACTACAAATATCTGATGATGAGACAGGAACACATGCACAAGATATTTATGTCGATACAACCGAAGTGTCTCTTACACCTATTCTTACTCAGGTATTTCTTAATCCATCAGAAAGTAATTACGACGCTCTACCCTCTATTTCATCTTTACCGTCTCTGCCTTCAAATCAACCACTGATATCCACTCCTGTTAGCACATCTTTGACGTGGGCTCAAAAAACGTAGGAGACATGATAAAATAATCAACACGAAAGCAGGAGCGTCTAAAAGACTCCAGGTATGAAATATACAGCGGCCTATTGAGACGAGGTCGAAACGTTGCAGTAAAAATTTAATCACAATTCCCGATAAAGCTAAAATAAAAATAAAAAAAACAGTATCTGAACGGCCAAGTGATGATGTTCGATATGATAAATATGACCACTGGCCGCAAATAACAGGATATCAGAGGTGCAAGTACTGCAAAGCTGGCCAGGCTAGTATGTTGTGTACAAAATGTAAGGTTCATCTTTGTTATGTTAAGAATAGAAACTGTTTTCTGGAATACTACCGTCAAAATAGGACTATTTTGTAATAAAAAATTCTGAAAGATTATTTTTAGATTATTTTAATAAACATTTTTAGTTCCATCTGAATAGTTATTTTTATTTGAAACCATGTTACTTACAATTATCTTTCATATAATATAAATATTAAATATTTTATATATTTAAGATAAAAAACTACCATTACATTCCAACTCTCTAAACGTAGCAATGTATAGTATAATATACACTTCTGAAAACGCGATAATCACTTAACGTGTAGCAATGTATAGAATAGTATACATCTTGTTTTTCCAAAATTTTCACATCACGATTTTTTCTTTTATTTTTTTCATGTTTCCTATAGCCCAAAGGAGCTACCCATATACATTTTCATTGCTTTTCTTAAAAAATGTAATCTTGCCACGATAAGGGTTAACATACGCGTGAATACTAACGTGTAGAACGTGTGGAGCGGTCGGAATTAACACTCATTGTTGTGTAAACGTACTTGAGTAGCTTTTAAATTCGTTTCTTAAGATCGTTTCCTTCATGTAAATGAGTTGCTTTACCTAATGAATATTTATTGAGGATAAAATGCTCGACCGCATGCATGCGTATTAAAATATCATTTGTATTCGGTCGGTGAGGAAAGAGTTAACATTATTCAGTCACATTATAGCCTTAATTGAGTCGAATTCGTTCGTGGCAGCCTGCGATAAATTATAGATAGCAGAGTCTAAGACTAATTCGTCTCGTCGGCGTCTGTGCTAAATTATTGTGACGTGTGTGCTGCATAATCTCGGCGCACGTTAGGGGAATAGCTGTGTTATCATTTGATATTGCAATTGCCTTGCTGCCTAGTTCCATATGCATCTGTAGCTCAACCGGGTAAATTAGATAAACTACATATGGAAATTAGGATGATATTTAATGTGTATAATTGATATAGGGAAACTAGTTTTTAGGAATATTAATCAACAGTAAATATTGAAGCTAACAACAAGTAATTAAGATAACTATACTAATGTTTTTGTAGGATATTTCTGTGACGTTTGCTGAACAAATATGTTATAAGCATTGATTCAACCGGCTTAGAATCGCTTCTGCGGTCAACCAACAATAATGTAGTAATTTATTACGTCATTAGAATTTTTACTCAATTAGTCACGGCTAATAAATTACATTATAGTTTGCACTATTAAAGATTACCTTTGTTCGGCGAGTTAAAAAAATCTCTGATACATTGAATGTTTTAAGCCTTTCAAATGCTTGTAGCGCAAATTAAATTACACCTCGTAGAGTTGCGTGACGCGCCGACAGCGCTTGCAATATTTATTTTCCCCACCTGCCGATCAGGGCATTTATACGAACAATCGTCCTTATAAGCGTACCGCTATGCGATACATTTGTTTACTCCACTTTAATTGTTTTATGTATTAAATGAATCGTGTATAACGATTTTAAAACAAATTATAAAACATATTTCTCGTCAGTATATTTCGTGCCTTATACTATTTTAATGTTAACATATTATTATTTTTAATGAGCAACATTTCTATGCATATTTAGTTAAATTTTAAAGCATGTACTTAAAACGCTTGTATAAAATCAAAACAGCAAAAGTTGTATTCTAACATCGCGCTCCTTGTTCGCAGGTATCAGTTCAGCAGAGGAACGGCATGTGAGTACCAACAGAATTCCAATTTTACAAAGTTGAAGTTGTTAAAATTTCAAACAAAATTTCGCTTTGAAAAATTCTCGTAGAGGTGTACTCCACGTTCTGCTTTTTCCATTTGGGAATGCGAACGTAGGAGTGTTGTGCTCGAACGCGTTGATTTCATAACACGGCCCTGACTGAAACAAGTGGGTGGTGCAAGTGGCGCAGGGCTGCCCCGGACCACTTCCGCTAAATTAAACGACACTCATCGCTCTATTACTCGTGCCTTTTTGTTCTTTGTTTGCCATCTTATTCATTTTCATTATAATTGGATAGGAATAGCTAGGCGGTACCTACTTCAATACACACAATAGCTTTTCTATTTTAAAAAGTCAGGTATTCAGTGTCTAAAAAATTAAAGAGCTTTAGATTTTGGTTCTATAATATCATAGGTACCTACTGTGTTAAGGACCAATGATCTTTGTAATATAATTTGCATAATGAGAAATTGATTTCGTATATTTTTTTGTCGTGAAAAAATTCGAAATATTAAAGTACACCCCTACATTAAAGTGAGCTCGCGACCGAGTGCGTCGTTCGCGAGGTGTTGCGAATGTCGGCTATCGTGCTAGCGGCGGCGCGGGCGGTGGGTGGCGGCACCCGCGGCGCACCGCACAGATGTGCCACTCACGTGTAGGGTTGCCAACTTTTACTACAAAAAATAGAGTATATCTGATTTAAAAGAAGATAATTAAAGAGTACGGTCTTACGGAATTTTTCATTATTATAAAAAATATATTTCTACAAAAATTACAACTCTAAATTATTCATATAAATGAAGAATTTTTGATAAATAATAAAATAATATTTTAGCGTACTCTACTAGTGTTGTGGATTATAGAGTAAGCTTGCCTGATATAGGTAGAGTACAATACTTTATTTTAGAGTACGGTTGGCAACCCTCCTCACGGGCTCCACCACACCGCCACATCCCCGCGTGCTGCGAAGTGCATGCGAATCCGCACCGAACGCCCGCATCGTTATCATGTCTTCCTTGCTTAACCTACTTACGTTCCGTTACACATGTACCGTTTTGATATTTCAATTTGCAACCGTTGAATCTAGTGGCTATTGTTTCGGTTTTTGTTCCGAGAATTAAACTGAATGTAAAAAATATATACCAAACTACTCGAAAGATTCCAATTATTATCATGAAATAAAAGTAAGCTCTTCATAAGACAAAAAAACTTTACGACAAAAAATAAGTAAGTTATTCCATGAAATTGGCTCCGGGCGGAGCGGTGTTGTGTGAAACCGATACGTAGTAGCAGAGCCGATGTTAGCAGTCTGTTCACGGAGCCGTCGATCTGTGCAAACACGCGGCGAGCTGAGTAATGCACCGACGCATCTTACAATTCGAAGCGAGGGGGTCCAGGGGGCGTAGGGAGGATGCACGCCTTAATAAAGTTTACATAAACCGTCTTGGCTTCGGCTACGGCGAGCGAGTCGAGGGGGCGTCGGGTTACACTCCTTGTTCGTGCCTCGCTAGTTTGTCCGCTGAATGTTTTTACTGCAAATCACGGAGGCGCTACACTGTTGCGGCCGAGTCGTGTGTTTATTTGACAACACCGCACACCGCGCGAACTGTTTTATGAATAACACATTGTTATTTTTAAAATACTGATGTTTTGAAACGCTCTCGTGCGTTTTCCTTTTTCTATACTTACTCCAAGGAGTTAAAAAATATCTAACGGCAAAACTGGATGTCATATTTGAATATCTAAAGCCCACACTAATTGCGTAGGCACTCGCAGTTGCGAGAGCTACTTACATTTTCACGATATAACGGGGATTATGACTGCCAATTTACACCGACACGAAATTGAACGGGCCTCTCGAACCGTCCTTCTCACGATCTCATTTCGGTAATATAATAACCACGGATTTATTTTGCCGCCCGTTCATTCGCAGTCGAATTGCGCCTAATATTCAATTTAGCGCCCAAACCACACAAAAACTGCTCGAAGCCGGTTCATTACGCCGCACATCTCGCCTCTTCATCCTCCTTACCTTATCTAAGCCACTCTGAATACCGCCCCCATCACCCCGCCCGGTCCTCGCTCACCACTTCGAGTGGAAAACTCACAGGGCGAGGGCTCCGTCTTGTTTAGCATTCTCCTCGACATCTCCGCTTAATAGATACCGAAAAGAATTCGATTACTTTAAATTTGCGCCTTTTTGTGATACGCTTCGGTCGTTTCAATTTTTATATCAACTACGATATTAATTAAATAGCGGTCGCGCAATGTTGGCCACCAAAGCGTTTTTACGGTGGGGTGTTATGTGAGTACTTTATTAAAACATTAAAACGTAATTATAAAATAATAAATAAGGTGCTTCTACACTGGTGACAGCGGTAGCGGGTTGTTTACGCGCGGTCGGCGCTTGTTCCCGGGCGCAGGGCCGCGCCGTGACAACCCTCGCAATTTATCGCTCGAGACTTCCCTTAATTGGAAAGAATGGCCACTTGTAATTATTAAGACGCCCTAAAGTGAAACAGATTGCGCGATAGAAGTCTCCGTTGTTTTGCTTTCTCTCTCGAGACTAAAAATAAAGTGTAAGCGGCCTTTAAATTGTATACCTAATACAATTTATGTTAACTTGTGTTTTGAATTAGTGATGGAGAGTTATTGCGTTTAATTAATACATATTGGAACCGCTTCTACATTTATGTACCTAATGCCTATATAATAATAATAAATACCTATGTAATAATAATTATCAATATCAGTAATTCTGCGATAGACACTGATTTAAAACTAATGTTTATAAAGAAAAAATAAACAAATTCGTTTCATTAATATGAATGTTATCTCCGTCGCCTGTAAATAGTAATATATCTTTTATACCGATGTCAAAGACATTAAGTATAGTCGTATTTTAATTTGATCAAGATACGATTGAAGCGAGCCGAGAGCGGCGAGGGATAAACGGACGACGGCAAATCACTCGTGATTAATGCAAACCTTGTAAAGGGTGCATTTTAACTAGAAACGATAGATCCACCGAAGTCGGTTACATTTTTAAATTAAAAAGAAACATTATTACAATTTTGATTTCGTAAAAGTAAACAAAAACGAATGAACTCCACTTAAGAAAGATAACTTGTAAGAAATATGAACGACATGTTATCTTTTCTATTCAAACATATGGAACTAACTATTGTCTAGTTACATCAAGTAATAACAATATCCTCCATCCAACATGTCATCCTAAAGTCTGTATCCTTCACGAAAGCTAAACATATAGCTAACCCTTAGTATTGGATGCTCTCAGCTCTGCGGCTTTGTTCCGATCCGGCGTATCGCATCGATTTATGCAGGCTTGATCGAATCGCGCCCACCGTGCCTCTTATAACAATACCTGCCTACAATACCTACCTACTGCCGCCCGCCTCCGCTCTCACGTGACAAAATCGAATATTGCATTCCTCTGCACCTTTGCTTCTTACGGGAATATCATTCGAATTCGTTTTGTACAACGTTTCAAAGGTTAAAGAAATGTTAATGAAATTCGATACCGCTTCGTACCGTTTGTAAAAGATTTTGCTGTGGCTACATTGTTTTCACTACTGTTTTTGCTTTACATTATTCATTGTATCGTAACTGCTTTGAAGTCAGTAATTATTTGTACGCTGTACCTTTTAAATCTACATCAATAAAATAAGTCATAATAATTTGATGAAATAGTAAATCACTTTCAATCAAATCACAAAAATTAATAAATCCGTTGTGATACGCCAATTTTAATAAGACAATATTAATAACCCAGAAGGCTAGCTGTTAAAAATTAAATTGGACGCAATTTCGATTAAATGAAACACTTGTAATTGGAAACACGCAACGGTAAGTCCGACCTTTCGCGCTAAAATTCCATTTGTAAATGCAATCATGGCTTATCAATTCATTGTTGCACGGCCGGAGCGCCCTCACGCCCGTTCAATATTCCCACTGGAATATCCAATATGCGGATACCTATTGCTCTCGTGAACGTCAAAAGAACAATATTTTATGGAAAAGTTTTCACAATACGTAGGTTGGTATTTATAGAACAAATAAAAGTAAACAAAATCTTTAAAACCTAACACAAGATACCTAGATACAACGTTTTAGACTTTCAGTGTGGTATCTACACAAATAAAAAAAATTTCAACTTTAGCTTTAAAGAATTTTTTAGCTCCCTAGCTCCTAAATGCTTTATTCCCAGTTTTAATTTTTTTCTTTTTAATTATTACCCATTTTTAGACCCATGAATAATATGAATTAATTTCATTCAAGTAAAGTAGGTAACGAAAGATGAGCAAAAACTTTTTGAAATTTTGCAATTTTGCACAATATTAGGCTATTAATATTATAATACATAGAATATTACTAAACGTCTAAAGCCAGGCTCACAAAGCATAATCCAACAATAAAGATACGTCTAGAACAGCGTGGATAGCGTGGACCGCAAGTGTAATGAGCGCGCATCGAGCTCAGGCGTTCACGCCGGACTCCCCCGTGTTGCGGGCTTGCGGTTGTGGCAACGTGTGAGGTCCTGCACCGCGATATTAACATTATATAATACACGCAAGTCTACTGATACAATCATACTTACTTGTACACTCATTATTCTCCAAACCGTAGCCAGTGGCGTATTTAAAACAAGTGGCGAACTAGGCCCTGATTAATATGGCGCCTCTAGCTTGGCCAAAAAAAAGGTCGTCCGCCTTGTTTCTAATATTTTACACCCTAGGCCCTGATTTCTACGGCGCCCCTAGCTTAGCCATCTTCTATGTGACATATGCAAATTGAGCTAAAAAAAGGTCGTCCACCTCATTTGCAGCTTTGCTGCCCCTAAAAAGCAAATTTTGGCACCCCTAAAAATCTGGCGCCCTACGCATGGGCCTCACGGGCCTATGGGTAAATCCGCCACTGACCGTAGTGAAGAACCATTCTCAATAATTAGTATTCCATAAACAAATAAACAGGAAAGAACATCCGGATAATTGAAATCGCTGCAAGTAATTAGCAGTTAGGCGGGCGCGATAGCTCTCGGCTCGGCTCACGTCTTCATAATTTATCTCAATTAGTTGGCAGCGTAATGGGCGGAAGGGCGGCGGACGAGTCTCTCCGTACTTGCAGTTCATGTTGTACAGCGCGACATAGCTATAACTAATTTGTTTTATTATTATAATTATAAATTGTAAATATATTCGCTTCAAGGGAAGTTGAAGTTTTAATTAGATGCCAAGTTTTAAATAAAACGGGTAATTAGTTTTGACGTGCAGGCAAATGTTTCTGTAAAAATATTAATTAAGTTTAATAAAAAATCCTTTATACTGCGGATCAAAACATTTACAAAAACACGTGGAAGTAATCATGTTTATTAATAGTTTTTGTCGGTTGTCCTACGCAATATTCCGTAATATTTATTAAGCGTATAGGTGTGGGAACATATTCTGTATCGGTTTGCGGTCTCGGCCGGAGCACTTGCTGCACTCGATGATATTAGTTCAAAACGACAAAGGCGAGAGACAGAGGCGGTCGCCGTGTAGTGGAGAGTGTGCGAGTGTGCAGCTCTGCGGTAGTCGGCGGCGTGTTTAACAATGCGGCAGGCGTGCGGCGGCGTGCGGTATGTCCCATATTGCCTCGACACGACTTGCTCGTGTACTTGGAACACGCTCTCCCGCGCCGCACCGCCGCCGCACCGCCCGCGCCTCCTATGCACGCCGCGTCGTTCCCTTCGTGCTTATCACACATTTACATATGCTACGGGTGCTCGCAGCCGTGTTCGAGCATTGAAAATGTTTCATGAATAAATTTGTAATCCAATTCCGAGCTTAACTTTTTACTCGATCGAGACGGAACGCTAACATCGGTCATCGCTAATGAAAACAGACTTAAAAGTCGGGTAGCGGCGACGAGGAATCGAAACGAACAATCTCCGGTTCGCCTAAAACGATTCCTCATAAAAAGAGTGCGACTCGCAGCCCTTTTTCGAGTTTCCTCGTTACGGGCTAAGACGAGAATCATTAGGAATTAAATTTCCCCTTTCATTAGTCCCTCAACCCTCGTATAATTCCGGACGCGGAGCAATAACAATATAAATCCCCCGTCGCGCCGAGCGGGGGATTAAGGCTTGTCTCGACCCTAATTTAGGGCTGCCCCCGCCCCGGATTAACGAAGTGGCGGAATCCGCTAGGGTTGTCGCTGCGCATAAACTTGTTACGTGTTTAATGTTTTATTGACGGGTGGCAAGAGAGCTCTCATTTAAATAACAGAGGAATAATCCGCGTCCTTTAACAATGACCTAGTGGTTTGACCGCGTGTATCCTTCGCTTTTATACAACATGATACATTCATTTATCATTTTGAAAGTCATGCTCTAGCAAAATATTATAATTGTAAACTTTTAATCACTTGCACAACATTGAGTCTCATCGTTTAGATTAATAAAGTTCTTTTATAGGCCCTTGGAAGGATTAAGTAGGTATCAAATTTTATACGAGTTTTAGGCCTTATCATTTTATATTAATATGCAGACAAAAATTCAATCCAATGGGAATTTTAAAACTACCTCATTTTAAAACACGGTTGCTCAACTTCGATACAGTCGCATTTTAAACGGTCGTTCACCCAGACAAATTAATTTTTCGATCTATTATTCCGTGGAGGTGAATCGTTAGAGGTGGAACGAATTGTTTATCCCCGGTATTAAGTCGTGGCGGAGTGTCGACGCACATATTGCAGACGAAGGAATCTGAGGGACCCTCCCTTCCTGAGGGATCACGGTTAAATGAGCTGGCATTTGTCAACACGGCCGTGATACGCTGACAGATTATTATATATTCAATAGAAAAAATATTATCCCTCGATTTCACTCTAGTAGTTTATATTTATATTACAGCTTCGTGTATTCGGTTCTAGTTATGAACTTATAAGTTAATAGGTATTAACTTATAAGTTAAAGTATAAAGTATTAAATACCTATAAGTACCTATATTAGTATTTAGTATTTAATACGATTTAATAAAAAATAAATGTGAACCTTCTTTTAAAGCCAATGTTAACGTTTGAGAAGTTCTCTTGTCTATTAACAATACTGGATATAAGTAGAGTTAGATCTTGCTTACCGTAAAACGAATATTAGTTATCTTTAGAACTGAAAAATTGTGAAATTGGTTAATTAGTTGGTAAAAGAAATAAAAGTAAATATGTTTTTGTATTTGATTTTAACAACTTGATTAAATGAAACTCGCGTTGCCCAGATTTAGATGATTTACTTCTTTAGTAGCAATTTTCCGAACGAGTTAACTCGCAACACGGCGACGTAACTCGATTCGAGGTAATTTATTAAAGTAATTTTAACAAAGCGAGGCCGCGCACACCGTATTAAAATTTGAGTCGCGACCGCAAAGTAGATGCTAACACAAAATTAAAGTCGTCGACACTTAAGGGCTTCGTAGTTTCGAGGGGAGTTCCATGAAATTCCTCTCAGAATTTCGAAATGGCGGATGAGTTTCGCAAGTCAACTCAATTATCGTTTTAATTAAGGCGCTGCCGTGCCACGTGACATTTGTTTGCGTGCGTGAAAGCGATCGCTCCCCGCGGCCTCTCCCGGCCCCTCCTGTTAATTGCGCTAATTACTTTTGAAATGGTGTAGGGTAGAATGAGATTACTTATCGACGGCTTCCACTGAATTTATTCCGTGCTATATTATTGGCAACAGTCTAAGTATTCATTAAAAGCGACTAACAAGTTCGTTGTATAAACTATTAAGACATAAGTCACTTAGAATGCTATAGATTCGTTGTTTGCGTGTGTGATACAGAATTTTACGAGCTTTTTATTTTGCGGATAAATTACACTTTAATAAAATTATATATTCATATAATATACCTAATAAAATTTTATCGTTATTAAGATATGAAATCTCGATTTAATCAATAAATATCTGGGAAAATGCCTGCTGAAAAACTTAGATATACCGTCGAGGCAAATTGTTTTTAGATGTTCAACTGAACATTAGGCTGATGGCGCGGTGCGACGGCCAGAGCCGAGTGGGTGGCGAAACGCGTCAGCTCACCAACGAGCATCAGACAATTTGGTTATTTGGGGTCGGCCGTAAACCGATAGCGAGCGCAGTAAACGCAATCCACCACTCGCGACTATAAACTTTACGAGTCACGTAAAAACACGCTCGAAATGCCGACTGGCTACCATAAATTTATGCTAATGTATTCTTTATAGGAGTTTAATGTGTATTCAGAAATTCCTTCATTATTTATGTATACGAATGAACCGGTGAAGTTAATTTTAAAGTCGCGCTGCGCAGCGGCTTGCGCGATCTCCGGCGATTAATTTTTTGTAACTCGCTTCCGACTAATACCATGCAAATTATTGCTTTACTAAGCTCAGGTAGCGACTTCTTAATTACACGTAAATACGTTCATCATTCGCACCTGTAGGATACAAATATGTTTATAATAAAATAAAGCTATAAAATAAACAAAACATAGTAAAGAATACCAAAATGGAAATAAATATAATAAGACCAGCATGGATACGACTGACGCGATAACAGTAGAAAATCGAGTAACTTTTCAAAACTATTATGCCTGAAATATAGTCCGAACTCAATCCGTACATTTCCGAGCGGTGGGCGGTCTATTTATCTATTTCCCCCGCTTCCGCCCCCAAGCGTCCGGTTAACCGCCCCCCTTCCGGTTAACCGGGCGGCGCGGCGTGCGCGGCTAAACGGCTCGTCGCGTGACCGCAGACAATAAGCCCGGGCGGCGTTAACAGCGCGCTTGTGTGTTGCCACTTTATATGTTACGTCACCCGCGCCCGCCGCCTCCTCGCACTCCTCGCGACACATGTGTCTCGCGACAGGACGTGACCCGAGTCCTCCTCGGAGCGAGCGGTAGCCGATAAGTCTTGTTATCGGACTGTAGCGCCTTGTTTAGCGGCGGTGTCGCCGCCCGCTCTACCCGACCCGATTGCCTTTTTCTTAAGGTTGACGTAGTGGGATAAAGTACAGATTACCTCTTATTCTATTTCTATTCCCTTTGCTACAGTGAATATATAATGCCCCATAAAGTCTTAGAAATTAATTTTTAGATTAATTGTTACGCTTAAACATTAAATTCAACTTCGTCTGGGTACCTACCCTTTTTTATAGCTTTTAAATATTTAATATCCTTAACTTGTTCTATAATAAAGAATATTTTTTGTCGACCGCTTATAAAAGCAATAAATTTGTTACGACAACGTCGAACTTTACTCTCAGAGTTCCTATCGGCCAAATGGCTAGAGATATTACACATTTATGTTATAATGCCAGCCGACCGCAAAGTCTATTAAATTAACGATTAGCCACAAGAGCTTTACCCCAGAGTGAATGACTCGTAGGGGCAACATAAAATACGTTGAATCGAATCCGACACGACGCTTTACGACGCGCACCGTGGGTCTCTCAAAATAGCACTTCATAATACTTACGTACTGGAAATTCGATATGAAACATCGTAGAGTTTGTAAGTAATAACTTTTTTAAAGTAATAGTCGACATATGGTACCTACATAGGTGTAGTAAAAGTAATAAAAAAGTTTTACTTGGACCGAAACAAAATTATTCAACGTCGTGTAATGTTGTCCACATAACTTACCAAATTCAACATAATAAAAGTAAATGTCGCGCCTGACTGAAAAGGTTAGCAGTTGAATGAAATATAAAATGTACAATAAAACGAACCCAATTGCTGACGTGATTCGTAACGCGGCGACCGGGCGCAAATAAACTTGAATCCCAACATAAAGCGATATTGCCTGTACGAGAGAGTTGTAAGTCACAGCGGGCGGCGACAGGTTGACGGCGTGGCGAGCAAATTAACAGCTTGCCACTATCCTCTAACTTAGTACCTCGTAAAATTAGGCTCCGCTAGACCCCTCAAGGCCTACGAACCTTAACTCCTATAATTATAACTGTACGATTCTTGGAGAATTTCGGATTATACCCGAGTAGTTTCACTCGATATCTGTAACGACAGGATCAATTTATTATATCGATATCCTTTTTTTTTTTTTTTTTTGACGCTGGGGAATGCATTAACGCATACCACCCGTGGAAACTTGGGTGGTTATGTGGGACTCCTGGAGCAAAACCACGC
>DVVJ01000056.1:0-23300 GCA_018234505.1 Junonia neildi neildi
AATTGGTTTTTTATTTTACGAAATGATATTAGACGTATTGAAAAATATGTTTTAGTATTGATAATATAGTGAAAATTATATATTTGTAAATTATTAAAATTATAAAAATTGTTTTTCTAAAATTAAAACTAAAGATTTAAGAAGCTTGTCCGTGTAATATTTTTGAGCCTAAAATAAATTAAAAATTTAATTATATGTTAGATGTAAATGTTAGAGGTTTAGAGATGTGTATTTTTATATACTGAACGATGTTATAGTTATAGTCATAGTCATGTCTTTATATTATCTAGAAAAGAAGCTAGCTATTCTGTGCCTATTCATGAAACTAGATTACTAGATAACCCGTGTTGATATTTTCATACGTAAACAGGTCAACTCCATATTAGTTTTTGCGTAAGTACCTATATGTTTAAATGAAAATAAAATTCTAGAAAATGCTCAACGGGCGTTTAATGTTATCAATTTAACTCACAACATCATTTCAATTATTTGTTTATATTTTTTTCCAAAATGTATTAGTCAGTAGTCCTGTTTTCCGTTTAAATGAAAAAATTAAAATATTTAAAAGATTGTCTATGGAGTTGTCTGGTTTAGCAATTTAAATTTACCAGCTGTTCATAGATTCGTTATATTTCGATGAATTTCTGTGCCTACATATTATATCAGATGTCAAATTTAATGCTAATATATTTCAAATAGTGACGTAGATCGTCTCAATATTGGCAGTTGGTCTCGAAAAGCAACAAGGGTTTAATACTTTTTTTATTTATTTTTTGGCTTTTATTTGTGCCAATTTGATATATATTATTTGGCCAATGTTATGTGGGGTAGAGATTGCTTGATTGGCAGTAAAGGTTCATTTAGATGAAAATGTGACAATGGAATTTTTGATAACAGCAATTTGACAGATTTTAATCGATGTTAATCTATCAGTAGCTCTCTCTATACTTATATAATAATTTTCTACTTATAGCAATAAGGTGCCGTGATATATTTTAAAATTATTTATTACTATTTTTTCAACTACTTTCGTAACTAATAATTTGTTTAATTTCATTACATTTATCATTTTGCCGTTGTCACATTGTCGTCCATGTGAATCAGTACTTAGGGTACCTTTACAACAGTCCATAGCCTATATATTATGTAGTGTTGTACCTTCATAGCTAAGTATCGATATCGAGTTACATCACTAGTTTCAATTTGGTCTCGAAGTTATATGTATAAAGTGGTTATTGTCTTTGTATATAGTTTTTAAGATTTTCTATTATTAAGCTTTAAAAATATATATTTAGTTTTAGTAATTTCGTGACATTAAATATTTGAAGTGGCAATACTATAGGATTTTATACTTGTTCGGTTAACGTGTAAAATGTTCCATAAAAATTAAACATATCATAATTTATATGCATTTAATAAATTGAAATAAATTATTTTTAATAATTTGTCTTTGTCTTCTATACCATTTTATTATTAAGTTAAATAGTACTTCATTTACTCATAAGCATTTAGTTCTGATATCAAAAAAATAATTATTAATGCATTAAAATTAAAAAAAAAGAATCATATTACAAGGAAGATTAAAGGAAATACAGGGCTTTCATAAAAAGGGTAAACTATAAAAGTAATTAAAACAAGATGTTGTTTTATTATTTTTTATTACATATTCCATTAGAATACTTCTATATTTATTGTACATGCTTACATCCCCATAGCACGCACCGTGATCTAGATCGTACCGGTTAGCGAGCACCGCGTGACGTCACTAGGCAATAAAGAGAAATAGATGGCTATATCACTGTAAAATTGTAAAAATCGTTGATTAAAATCTATTGCGGGACTGTTAACTGTTGATATATTGTGAACATCATGTAAAAGTTAGGTTAGGTAAGGTATTTTTATAATTGGAAGCCAATTGGATTAGGTTAGGTTAAACTTATGCAATCTTTAATCTAACCTAACCCAACATAAGCAATTTCGAACGAACTTTCGTTACGATTTACAATCTTGCGACAGTTTACAATCTTGAAGTAGATTGTTATCTAACAGTGTTTACAATTTTACGGTGACATGGATAATGTCATATTCTATCTCTTGTTGTCTATGGTTCACGCCGCGCGGTCCACGCTATACTTGTCTCAACTATACACTGAGTATTGGAGTCTACGCACCGTATCTACAATAATACAAATTAAATGCAGCGGAGTTTTTTTTATTCCTACTTAAATGCAATTGTTCGCATTCGTGAAGCTCTCTAAAATGTCTAGAAGCTTATTAGTCTATGGTAGTTTGTTGATGGTATGCTAGAGTATTTACTGATCGACTTTTATCATTAAAAAGAAAAGTGTATAAATATATTTGTAAAAACAATTTTTTTAACTGTCAATGTCATTGGAACGACACAAAACGACGGGTTGAAAGTATCATAGACAAGATTTTTTTTTCATATCGACCGATCAGAGGTAATTAGATAATTGTCTACAGCCTCGATTTGCTCATTATTCATCTGATATAGTACATCATTTCAGTATTCTAGAAACCTTAACTCCCTCTATAAATAATTCAAGCGTAAAGATATGTACAATATTTTTACATGTTACATAGTTTAAGTACCTATTTACAAATAAGAATTCTTTATACATCATAAAAAAGATAACTATACCGCTCTATTATATATCACCGCGAAATCAATAACTACATTCACAATAGATATATAATGATATATAATGATATATAATGTATTACATTTAATTATAAATTAAAATACACCTTACAGTCACTAAATAAAAGTTAAGACGTATTAAATTACATGTATTGCTTCGTTTAGTCACATTTTGCAAAAATATCACTTTGCGTCGGCCCTCAGCGGCCGGGGAGTCGGCGGAATTTTTTTTCCTTTCCGTTTTTTTTTTATTAATATTTTATAAACATTTAGTAAAAAATATCTTCGACGCCTTATCACCAATCGCTCAGTCAACTAGCATTTAAATCAATATTTCTAACACGGAATAGACACCACAATTTAAATGAGACACATTTATGGACATACAATATAACTATGAACTACGTTACTTTACATATTCTTCTTACTGACTTACGGCTACCAACTTTCACACGGTTCTGATCATTATTGCGTTCGATATAGCTAAAATAAAAAAAAAAACACTTAAGAGAAATTTAATTACGTATGACTTTGAACATTCGTATAATAAAATTGAGTATTTTCTTTACTTATTTTCGTATAATACATAGAGATACACTTATTTATACATACGCTTGTACATACAATTTTTCAGGTATTCTGAGCGCACACACCAATTATAAAGGAGGGGACAGTCTAAGATAAGTCAGCAAGAAGTCGACCCTAAACGGTTACGGAATACTACTCTTCGATTATTGCACAACACGCTCCGTGTTACGTATCAACGTTTTATTAAAAATTTCATCTATTTATCTTAAGAGGACTTATTGTAAGGGTTAAATGGAGAACTGTCACTTATATAAGACCTACGTGAAATGATATCAGTACCGTGAGAGATTGGAAAATTAAAAAAATATAATTTAAAAATTTATCTTAAATCATAAGATTGACGAGATTGAAACCTTAATTGTGATGAATGAGTAATTAAAATTAATTATACATTATAAAATAAAAGTAAAAAGTGCAATAAGCTCTCCAGATTTAATGTATTTTAAGCGTAGGGTAGAAATATGAAGTATTGTAAGAGATGTCATGGAAAATACAGGCTAAATATCTATCTACGTTGGATGATTTTTTTTTAATTTAGTGTCATTAAATTAATACCTTGGGTCAATAGATTAAGGATGATTAGATAAAATATAAAATTATTGCTTACATAGTATAGTATTGCGAAGTAATAAGGACCTTAGGTCTAACGATACAAAAGAACCGACTACAAGAATAAAATATTATTTACAAATATCTAAATGTAGGGATTCGAAAGAAATATTTGGCTAAAATACGTTAGGAATACATGATTTTTCGTGAAAAATTACATTAATCTAAGCGACATACGTATAATATAGGATAAAAAATTGTAAAACAATATAAAAACGATCGTTAAAATCGTGATGAAGATCGAGTATTTTAGGTTTAAAATATTATGCTCCGTCGATCCGAGCTGAACCCCATGACTCGGTACCCTGTCGTGAGTTATATCGAGATTCGTTTCGGAGGGTGAACGTTAAAATAATACCAACTGCATTGGTATAGCCAGAACTATAAAGCCACGGCCGAACTGTGCGTTTTAGGGATTCACGAAGTCTGTCATGGTAAACATGCGTATATTTGACAAGTTTAGAAGTTGTACTTGGACGAGACGGGACGTGGGTACCCAAAAACGTACAGTGCGTACAAAACTAGGGATTGGAAGGGCTCATGAAAATATCGCTCTAGCTTCCACTTAGTTTCGGCCCTACCCTGCTCTGACTACACTAATGCTTGACTCTAGTGAGTCACGAGCGATGTCTCGCGCGGCCGCTGCGTCGCCGCTTGCGTCTCGCGTCACGAACGAATGCCACATTCGCCGGGTCATCAGCTAGTTGAGGGTATCGGGCTACTGAGTGGACATCTCTTGCCGCCCAGCCGTCTACTACTCCATGGGATATGAGTTCTTCCTTCTCCTCTTCGCTCCATACACCGCGTCCTTCCCAACCGGCGGCTACGAGTGCTTTCTCCCGTTCCCAAGCCCTTGCGGCGGCTCGTTTGTGTGCGTGTTTTAATAGTTTGATCCGTTCCGCTGCGGGATCCACGCCGTAGCGGAGGACTATGACTGCCTGTGCTGAACCCTTGCCCACTGCGTGGACACGTACCTGAGGGTGAAACAATAATTGGTGAAACTAATGTAAATTTATTTTTTTCTGACTTCAAACAGATTCTTGATTTCTAAAATTTATTGGTTACATTTCGTAATATAATCCAGTAGTTTAATCTGTTAAAATGACACCTTGTATCGATAAAATACATTATTTGACGTCTCCTTAGTTGTAGAAATTTTTTAACTAATCAAATCTAAAGCTCACAAAAGAAATAACGGAATAATACAATATCATGCGTACCTCTAGTCCCTGGTCATTAGTCTCATCTTGCGATACGTTAAACTTGCCGGACAATCGCCTTAGCTCCTCCATATCGTCTCTGATTTTCAATGAATTGTCTTTCACGAAGTAGAACACATCCTGATCGTGTATACTGAAGTGGACATCCAGGAAATACGAATTATTGAATACGGTTGTAATAACATCCTCAACGACGCTATTGGCGCCATCTGCCACGCTTATAAAGGCTTTTCCATCTACCCTCGATATGAGAACTCCTTCACCGAAGACACCACGCTTGTAAGACACTCTTGGAAGTAAGTTCCTTGTGATGGGTTCCATTTTCAGAAGCGGCGTGGGAACGAATTCGATATCTGACAGTTTGTCGTTTACCTGAAAAGTAAGATAACGTTATATTGAGTATGTGTAAATTGAATAGTGGTATAATTATTGGACTAGTTTAAGGTCGGTAAAGTTTAAAGTGGTTTTTACCTTTTCAATGATACATTGTAGACCGGACATAACACCAAAGTCGGGAGCAAGTTGAGGAGCAGTGACTGATGTCTTCGGTTGGAATATCATATCAGTTATGTATTTTGCTCCCATCATCTTAGTTAGATCATATCCATACAACTGAAGCCAGCTCGCCAAATTGGTCATATAAGGTACGTTCTGATCCCGATTAATGGGATCGTTGTTCCTAAACCTGTAGATAAATATGTCAGTGGGCAAACTTAGTTTAGTTGCAAGATGTTCCCAGCTTGGTGTCATCCACTGTCCAACCACAGGATCGTACAATCGATTTTCTAAGTACACCAAGTTAGTGTTGAAATCTAATATTCCACCTTGGAAGTCCACGGGTAAATAGAAGCCGGGATTTGTGTCTTTCACGACTTTACCGAAAGGACTGCGTTTTATTTCTTTGATGATTTCACCGTTTACATCAAAGACGACTAGTGGTGATCCATTGTGGTCTGTGGCTACATAGAAGCGTTGGTCTTCGGTTTCAATGCAAGTCAGGAAGTCTCTTTGATCGTACAAAAGTCGCACAGTTTTTTCAGCCTTCGGGTAATGCATATGCGTGATCAGGTTAGGAGATTGAGGATTCGTGTAGAAGAACTGTGTGATATTATCTTTATCGTCTTTCCATGCAACAAGTCTGTTCCTGTCATCATAATAATACCACATTTGGAACTTGTCCCTCTCGAATGCGTGGACAAATTGTCCACGGGAGTTATACCTGTACTTTTGTTCTCCTCGCCTTATTACGAATCCTCGGCCGTCATAGCTGCTAAATTCAATATCACCATACTGGACCACTCTGTCACCGATATCATAGCCAAGGTATCGTTTTTCTCCATGCTCAATTATGCCAATAATGTTACCGTTCTCATCGTAAACGTATTTCCAGTCGTCTTCGGAACCTACTACCTCCATAAGATGTCCGTCGTAGTTGTAACTAACTCGTTCGTTTGATGACGTGTCGCCAATCATCATCTTCTTCGACCTGATTCTGTTCCTTACATCATATTCCAGTTCAAGGCGGAATACGTCGAAGGATTTGATGTTCATGAGAACAGTTTTAATTCTGCCGTGATCGTCGTAATCGGTGATTGTAAAGTATTGCTTGCTAGTGTCTTGCATAACAGATCGATTGAAAGTGTTTCTATAGATTCTCAAGTCGCTGACGCCTTCGAGGATACCCAGATTCTGGTTGTATTTTAATCTTAATTGCGGCATCTCCTTACTATTGATGTTCATGTCAATCGTGGAAAGTCGTGCATTGCCATCATACTGATATTTGAAGTGAGCATTGTTCAGACCACTCTTAGAATTGAATTTCATTTTCTCGTCTTTGAGAATACCAGCATGGTATTTGTAATCCTGGCGAAGTTCATAGTCGGGGTCAGTAATTTCTACATTTTTAACAAGATGAGTATTTTCATGATAAACGTATCTAATAGCTGACGCTCCTGCGAGAATTGTTTCTAATTTTCCGGTACTATCATAAACATATAGAATTTTTCCAGATTGATGAGGGAATATCTTAGCTAGTATATGACCATCGTCATTGTAAAGAATTTCGTATGGGTGTCTGTTCATTGGTGAGAAGTATTGATATTTAAAGTAGCCCAAGGAAGTCATAAGAGCAAATGTATGGATGTGTCCTCTAGGTGTGGTTAGGTTTTGCAGTGCACCAGAATCATCATAATCGAGAAGATAATCACTGCCTCGAGGTGTTGTCACTTTCAGAGGCAAGCTTGTGAACATATCTCTGAATGAATAGGCTAAGGACGATCCATCACCGTATCGAATTTCATGCAATCTGCCGGCTCTGTCGTATCCGTATGTCTCATTTAGGTCGCCCCATCGCCAGCTAGTAAGTCTATTGAATCTATCGTAGTCTAGTTCAACTTCAGCAAATATACCACTTCGAGGACCCCATTTGACTGGTCTTGCCATTCTGTCGTAAGTGACGTTCAGTAATTCTACCTTATCATCCATGAATACTGCAACGGTAGATGTATCTCTATCATATTCTAGAGTTAAGAGATTGTCTCCATTCACTCTCAGTTTGCGACCTATTTGAGCGACTGCTTTGCTATTCTTTCCCTTGTTGGATTGCAGTCTACGTAAGAAATAGCGCCATTCGAATCTATTAGCTAAATCTCCGCCAACTTCAATTTTCTGCTTGGCTGGTACAGGATAACTTTCTCCCAAGATTGGGTCTATTTCCGATAGAATTGTGTATGGGACGGTATCAGTGGATATTACGTGTCCCCAAGGCATGCTTGACGATATACTGCCATCAGTCGAAATTATTGTTTTCTTCTCAGCTTCTCCGACTTTAGTATTGACTGATGAACCCTTAATCAGTATAGATACAGGTTTGCGGTTATTTTCACTAACAAGGACAGTTGCTCCTTTGAGACTCAAATCGAATGTAAGATTTATTATTCTACCAGTGGGAGTGACAGCTGATGTGAGTCTGCCAAACTCATCGTATTTGTATATGTAACTTCTACCCGTGCTGTCGTATTTGGCTTTAAGTAATCCTGTTGTACCGTGATAATCAAAAGTAACGTTGAAATTGTCTGGTGTTCGCAGTTCTTGGAGCATCTTCATACGTGACATTTTAAGCCTACACTTTTGTCCTTTAGTATTTTCGATCGAATTTACTAAGCTTGAATAATCACGCAACAAGAACACTTTGTTTCCAGCGGCATCCGTGACAGTACTCAGTTTTCCATTACTCGTGTTAACTGTATACGTGAATACGTAATTATTTTCTCCAGTCAGGATATTCTTCGTCATAACATGTTGCCCGAATCTGTTGAAGATGTAAGTTTCTTGAGTATCCGGAGCATATATCTCATACTCTCTTGCGCCACTTGCATCTGGAATGCTTGCCATTACTGAACGAATTCTATAGTTCGCTTGATCTGCAATATGGACAATGCCATCTGGACTGACTGTGACAGCTGAAATGGTGTTAAATTTGGAGTTAGAAGCTAAGAAGTGATCAGCTTCGAAACAGTCACAGCCTCGTTCCAAACAGTTGCATTTCGACTCGGCACCAGCATACAGAGATATTTTACCATCAGTTGTTATAAGACGCACTCTGTTGATTCTTTGAGAATCACTTTCTGCGACATAAAGGTCACCGGCTGCACCAAAAGCGACACTTTGTGGCATTACAAGAGTCGCATACGTCGCGAGTTCCATATCATAACCAGTCAATGGTGACGGACAATGAAGTGGTCTTCCTGCGATAACTTTGACTCTGCCATCTGGTGCCATTTGTAGAATCATATGATCGTCAATAATGTGCAAACTGTTGTCCAGTGGATTGATGGCTAGTTCGGTAGGCCACCGCAAGTGTACTTCTTCTACGCTCAAAGTTCCTTCACAGGGTATTGGCTTCCAATGCGCTCTGTGCATGTGATTACCAATAACAGTTGTTATGATACCATCTCTGTCTACCATTCGGATATTTGTACCATCAGCGAAATAGAGAACATTATCAATTGATACAGCTACTCCCTTAGGATATGCAAGCTTTGCGTCTCTGGCCAATGCTCCATCGCCACAATGTGCCTCATCTCCGGGTAAGCATCTCTCTCCCGAGCCAACCACAGTTTCCCAGTTTCTTTCTGGATCGCTGTAGTCGTCTGTGTTACGAACTTTAATGATTTGATGCGATTCTGGATCGGAAATGTAAAGTGTACCATCCAAAGGTGATAAAGCCATATGGTAGCGGTATGACACTCGTGTGGCGCTGAAAAATAGAAATTGTTCATTAGTAAAGTTACTTATAAATTATATATCCGATTTGATTTCTATTTAAATTTTACTGTTACCAAATAATTCAATGATAACTTACTTTAATTTGACAACGGTCCGAGCAGTTCCATCAGTATTGATCTTCCGCACCAAGTTGAAGTCACCCACAAATATGGAACCATCGGGGGCAGCGACCAGAGCCACGGGAGCGAGTAGCCTCTGCTTGACCGCGGTTCCAGAACATTCGTTACCGCATTCCAAGGCACGCTGACGACCGTCTCCCATGGCCGTAATAATGAGACGTGGCTTATGTTTAAGGTAGATGTTGGTACCGTCACCCTTTTGGAGAATGCCTGGAATAAGAAATAAAAGATTAAAGAATATTCATTTAAGAAAAAGTATGTAGAATATAATATTGTTAAGGTAAAAATCATCAAAATTTAATATTGACATTAAGCCAAATGACTCAAACACATTTAGGTTGATTTGATTCCTATCAATGACTAAACATTTATATTGTGTTACTAAATGCTGTCTTTTCTAAGTAAGATATTAAAAAAGAATTCAAGTGTAATTTAAAAAGAATTTACCTTCATGGAAATTGTATCGGTGATGAATATCCAAGTTCCATCCGCCTACATCTGAGATGCTCATATCGTGACCGCTAAGTTTGGTCGTCTGTACGTTCCAGATGATATCCTTACAATCCGTGTATTGGTAGCCGACTTTAACCAACGCTGTGGTAACTCCATACACCCTTTGTCTATACACGTTCAATCTGTTCCAAGGATACGTGAATTTGATTACTGGATCCGCCTCAAATGTCTTCTCGAAGAGAATGCCTTCAATGGTTATCCTTAAATGGATTAAGGCTAGCGTTGGTGGCACTTTTTCAGGTGTTAATTGGAGTTGGATAGTTGAAAGATAACCAGCGGCTCTAGAGCTGTGGTATACCAAGTTCAAACCTGTGCCAGGTATTTGTAAACTTTCTTGGACAACCTGAAAGAAAGAAATTCGCAGTCACAATATTTTTTGACAGGCTGTGTTGTTTACAAGTTTTATCTCATTTGAAAGCCATTACGTACCTACATAGCTAAATGTTTAATATCAATAGTAAACTATAACATTAAATTATGTGTAAAGAAGTTTAAGAGTAATAAGATATATAACCATATTTACCTGTGATTCAGCCAGTATAGCACTCTTATCAGGACAGGCACCTTGGAAGCCATGCTTCCATGTGGCAAGTACGACGGGTTTCATGGCGTCATAGTCATGGGCCAAGCACGCTTGAGGTGGACCAACACCACCCTTCTCGTCTGATGTCGTCATCATCACTTCGTCGATTATCACCACCTAAAGGTAAGGGTTATATTATAGTTTTGGTAGAATTTCGACCATCGTCTTACATGTCGAAAATAAGAGGATATAATGCATTTTATCTTTCGTATAATTAAAATTTTCAATCAATAAGTACTAGTTTAATGAAAAAAAGAAAACCAAAAAATGTACTAGCAAGTAACAACAATAGTTTAGTAAATGTTAAAATATTTGAACACGTAACATGGAATATTGTAATAGAATTTTTCGTTTTGTGACATTTGTTCCATTGCTTCCAGGAATTTTATTTAGTCAAGCTATATTTTATCACGACAAAACTTTACAAGAATTTGTACGTGCTTGACTTATTTTAAAGTTCCAAATTGAGACTTAAAATACTTAATGCCGCTTTGATTGTCGTTTCGCATGTTTTCTGAGCGCGCAAAAAATAATTACACCGTAAGACTTTGTTGTAAAGTTGTTAAAATTGACGTCTACATCAAATGGCTAGTACGCTTTAGCGTTATTATATTTTCATGAAGTTTTCACAACTGCAGAATTACTTACTTCATTAGAAACGAATTTCACAACAAAAGATATATTACCAATTTATTCCCCTCAAATATTCTTACCGCTCTTTGAGACTCCTACACTACAGTAGCTTGTAAACAAACAAAGATTAGAGTATGCGTCGGAATTCGCGATGAGACTCACCTCATTCCATGGCACGAACACAACTTGAGTGGATCTCTTGAAGGGCGCCCTCCCGAAGTGAAGAGTGACCGCCCCGCCGCCGTTCACGAGGAGGTCGAACCATCCGTCCTCTCTCGTTAGCGTAAACCCTTCCAATGGCGTTGAAGTGGACACCCTCACGCCGACCAAACCAGAACCGAGTGATGTTACCACTCTACCTCTGATAACAGCTGAACGACTGGAATGATTTGTTACAAAATATAATGTAGATGCGTGTTAAGTAGAGCTATATTCGATTATTTTAGATTATTCAACGTATTTGTAACGTCATATATAAAACTTCGGACCTTCTAAGTCTGCGATACATGACATTAGAAATCCGTTGGTCATATTCAAAGTGTAATTAAACTACTGGGGTTTTAAGTGTTTAAGTAAAATTGGGGATAAAGATTTTGTTTTCATCTGAAAAAGGTATAATGAATAAAATTTGGAGGAATTTAATTAATTACTAGATTACTTGTTAAGAGAAATGTGAATGCTTTTAAAATTTACATAAAAATATCAATGGAATGGAAGGATTATATCATTCTAAAAACTAGCTAACCCAAACCCAGTTAGAGAATAAATCTACTCCGACTTCAAAACGGCCAATGGATTCTACATACTCAATAATTTCACCGTTATATAATATGGACAATATAAAAAGCGTAACACAAAACTCACAGGACACGTATATAGGTATATACAAAACATCATGCACACGACTATACCGACATAATATATGTTGCCAATTAAGTAGATATAGAAGTACCTAGCACATATAATAAATAAACATAACTTAAGCTACATCTGTCACACACAATCCTACCAAATTTGATACTAATTCTTACCTGGTATTGAAGTGGTTCCAAAACATACTGCGCAGCGGAAAGACGAGAAATGACATAGAATGAGTATCATTGGATACGATATTTTTTTTTAATTTAGAAGAAGAAATAAACATGTTAGTGGATTAGATGGATTTTTAAACAGGAGTACATGCAAGTGCCAATTGTTATTTAGCATATTTTATCGGTTGGTTTTAAAATAAAATAAAAACAATGTTAAGTTCAGGTAAAGGATAAAAACAAAATGTGACACAGTTTTTTATGTAAATAAAACGTAGGATCGACTGGGGCACAACATTGCGTATCTTATATATAGATATTTATTTCTTTTAATAACATTTCAGGATCAGTTGATGAACGATTTGAAAAAGCTTTTAAATATTTCGGTTCTTATTGTCAAATAATATAATAATAGTTTAGGAAAATTGTAAATAATATCAAGTGATCCTGTTAAAAATATCTAACATATGACATCGAACACCAATTCTCACCTCTCATTGAACGTTTCCTGTTTGGCGTAGTTCTGGAGACTACCTTCGTCGATGAGGAATTTCATCCTTTCGAAGAAGGAGGCTGTGATGGCTGGTGGCTGTTTCCTGAGCAGAATGTCCGTTGGTTTCGGAGACGACACGCAGAGCTGACTACCTTTGCAGGCAGCACTTTGACAACACTCTGGATCTTCACAGTCGACTAAGCCATCTGGTGGAAACATAAACAGCATAAGTGTCTTGTTATGAAAGCTGGACAGGTGGTTATGATAAGAAAAGGGACATGGTGTACGCAATACATCATCATTAAAATTAAATCTCATCCCTAGAATTTAACATTATATGTACAAACAACCCTTGGTAAAATAAACATAGGTACCTTTATCGTTATCTTTGGAGTCATCACATATTTGTTCTTTCAGCGTGGTGCAATCTGGACCATCCCAGCCGTCGAAGCATTTGCATTCCCAGTGTCCATCGTTCGCGACCCTACATTGTCCATGACCGGCACAGCCTCTAGGACAACCTTCCAATGTACAGTGTCTTCCGTTCCATCCTGAGACGCAAAGGCAAGTTCCGTTCTTGCATTGTCCGTGGTCACTACAACGGGAGTCACAGAGTTTTGAGGTACAGTATTCTCCCGTCCAGCCTGGGTCGCAAACACAAGATTCACCGACGCATCTTCCATGAGGTCCACAGTCCAGATCACATACCTCTGTAATAAGTTTATTTAAAATGTTATGAAAGTATTCACGAAGGAGAAGACGACATGAAGAAATTATAACATGAATAGTGTAATCAATTTCGTTATATTTATATGGTTTCTATTTAAAGAAATTTTAGTAAAACTTAAACTCTTAAACGGTAATTTAAATATACGAGGAAAAAAGACTAAGTACCTTTTGAACAGTCATCACCAGACCATCGAGCATGACATGTGCATGTTTGCGTATCAACGTCAAACGTCCCATGTCCAGAACAATCCGGCAAGCATTGAAGAGCGTCCTTATCCATAGTAGCACAGTCCAAGCCCTTCCACCCTTTCTTACAGACACAGGCGCCTTCAATACAGAAACCTCGACCTGAGCAAGTTGGATGTGGACAGTCGATCTCTTCACAGAACTTTCCTTTGTATCCTCTGACGCAAGAACATTTTCCGTTGACGCAGTGGCCGTGTCCGTTGCAATCTGGGACTTCACATTCGTCGTGTCGTAAGGAACATTCTTTGCCTTTCCAACCAGGGTTACATTGGCACTCTCCGTTAATGTATTCACCTCTTTGACTGCATAATACCGGACATACGCCTGAAATTAAATACAAAATTAGTATCTCTGTATATTCTATATGCTTATTATGTTAAATATTTGCGTGTATGTATTTGTTAATTACCAAAAGCAAAGGATATATTCCGATGGAAGTTTTCATAATAGAAAGTATCGTTCTTCGATATTTGAATAAATAATAGTTTAATAATATTATAATTAATGTCTTTGCGCTGAACCGTAAACTAATTAATCTTCTATGATAAAATTATATTTACCTGTGTTAATAAGTTGTCAATAAAATTAACATAATAATGTTCATTAAAATTATGAGGAAGAAAAAAACTTACTTTCACTACAATCATCACCACCAAAACCGGGCTGACATTGACAGTGTCCCATTAGGCATTCACCTTTACCGGAGCAGCCATTCGGGCAATTGTGCGTCATGTCATCAGCGACCATCGCGATAAATGATATTTCCTGAGCGTCACCATCGTCGTTGTACAATGAAAGAAACCAGTGACCTTGTTCCATATAATGAGTCACTTCTTTCTTTACGGACGGCTGAAATGACAATATTGATGTCGTTTTATGCATGAAATATTCACTGAACCCCAGCGAGACGGGTCATTGCATACGTAGGACTTATTTCTACGACTTTCGTATACTTACATGTGAAGCTCTCGTAGTTCGAGCTTTAAATCCGCTTAGGACTTCTAAGAAGTGATATTGAGTATGCGTCGGCAGAGCATTTCGTCTGGCGTAAACACCTATAGATGCTCCCCTTGGTATCATGTAGTCGAATTTGACATAAGCCGCTTCCGATTGATAAAACTGCATATTCCAGTAGCTATATGGAGGGATTTCTTTTGATAATTTTTCACCTAAAGTTATTTGTTTAAATGTAGTTCCATCTGGTGGAAAGGATTGCGCTGGGAACGTTCGCGCACCTATAAAATAAATTATGTTTTAGCATCTGTTTCAATGTTAGAAATAAATGATAATAGTTAAATGTGAAATGTCATGCGATGGTGTGATAATAAATATCGTATGTGAAAATCGTGTTAGTAATTGGTCATCTACAATTTATCTAAAGCTCATGCAAAATAATATAAAATTCTAAGACAAGTGTTACAAATTAATGATCTACTATTGTCGTAGTTATCATGCGTATTAGTAGGTTAGACACCAAACTAGTTTTGCTGAGGTCCGATAGAAATGATTTTGGTGATCGTTAGTAAATTATCAGAACGCAAATTTTGAGACCTCACCTTCCAATATAAGGATCGGTGGAGGCTTTAGTTTAGGACAAACGCACTTTGGAATATCGGTTGTTGTAATAATATCAGATTCAGTTGAAGAAAATGTTGTTAGATCAATCGTTGTTTGATCATCGAATGTTGTTGACTCAACGATTTCTTTTTGTGTTGTAAAATCTGAAGCTTCTGTAGTAATATCAGTAACAGTTTCTGATGTAGATTCAGTATTATTGGTATAAGAAGTTTGAACTGAACTTTCCGTTGAGCTATAGTCAAGTGATAGCGTGGGTACATCTTTGTGGCTAACTGTTGTTTTTTCCATGTAATCATCATAAAAGTCATCAGAAGAGTTTGTGTTTTCACATACAGGACATGAACATTCGCAGCTTCCACCCCAATTTTCTGTGTTAATTGTTCTCGGTGCTTTTGTGCTATCGATTGTCACAGGCTTATTGAAATTTGTGGGCATAGTTGGTTCACTATTCATTGGTGTAATTTTAACAGTTGGTACCTCATTTATTTCACCAAAAGTAGGGACGGTTACTGTCAACGAATATAGAGGTTTATACGAATCATTGTTAACATCGTCTGCAGATATTGTTAAGTTAATCAAAACATGTTTAGCATTCGATATAGAATCTGATGATTTAGATTCTGTTGCAACATTTAAGGTAGAAGACTCAATATTTTGTTTGGAATTAAGTAGAGAAGACGTAATATTTACATCATCGGTAGGATTAGTGACAATCGGTGAAGTTTCTGTTACTGAAAATTCATGCTCAATTCTTGGATTAGTTTTGTCTGTGGTCAAAAGGAATTCACCGTCTGTAGTTACACTCTCCGTTAGTTGTGCTGTAGAACTCGTCGTAGTGGCTTTAGAATCAATTTTATTTAAGACTTCGTGCTGCGATTGTAAATTAGCATTATGTGTGGTAAAAATATTCACTCTTTCTGTAGAAGCTGTTTTTGTTATATTTAATGGAGTATTAGTCACAGGTATTGTTTCTGCATTTTGTTTTTGAACATTTATTTGTGCAGCGGGAGTACTTTGATCACTATCATAGTGGAATTTCTTCATGTTATTTTTCGTTTCAGCAGTTTCATTAGAATAAATATGTAACTCTTCGCTGACTTCGTTGAGTCTGGTTAGTAGTTTTAGATACTGGAGTTTTTGCAAACCATATGAATACATTGATGATAATGAGTCGCTTTGCATGTTCTCAGGATCATAAGCTATGTTATTCTTTTTATTCAATACAAAATCCGGAGGATGATCGACGTTACTTTCAGGGCTTTTATTTTTTATTTCAATATTAGGAATTATTGCCACATTATCTTGTGGTTTTGTAGTGACATTCGACTCGTTATTTTGCTCACGTGTCGTTATTTCAAGCGTTATGTTACTATTATTTGTTAAAACACCATTAGTACCCGAATCACCAACACTGCTAGACACAGAAGCATTATAAGTTACAGTTGTAACTTCTGATTGTTGTGCGGCATTGTCTTCTGATGACACACCATGCACTAAGCTAACAGTGGTCAAAGAAGGAGAAGTATCAAATTCATGCATATCTAAATTAGAAGAATCCGTGGAAGAAACAGAAGATAAAGAAGCATGCCCGTCTATACTTCTACGAGGGCGTGAGTGATTTTCTCCTTTACCTGAAGAAGACGATGGTGAGCTCTGGTGCGGTTTCGATAAAGATTTGTTACTAGACTCAAGCGTCGTTGCTTTTGAAGTTGGGAACTTATCCGTAGTATCACCGACTAATACTGAACACGGTTTTGCGTTCTGATATGACCAGTTGTCAGTGAAATAGGAAGCTGTAAACAAACACACAACTTTAATAATTATACATCCACATCTTACATTTTTAAGTATTTTTTCTTATAGTATTTAATTATTTAAATAAAAAAGTATGAAAATTGGAATACATACCTGACATATAAGAGGCAATAGATAATAGAAGGACAAATAAGACTATAAACACAATAGCAGTACACTTCCAAGAACATCTTGAAGAGAGGCCTTTTCTAAAGTGAAAACGTGAGGCGGCCGGGGGAAAGTGTGTCGCCCTGAGGTTATTCCTAACTGGGAGGACGGGCACTGGGGCACCGAAGGCGGGATGCCTGTCGCTCCTCTCCATCCTTTCTAAGGTACTCTTTTCTTGTTTTCCTGGACTACTGCACGATGAATTCGATTTGTAGTCCATAGACGGATTCTTTTGTATGTCCCCTGAAACATTCACATTATTGTTATGCTATTTTTCAAAAGTTAATACCATTTGTGCGTTTTTTATGATCACTAATCATCGAAAACTCAGTCTTAGAACCATAGTAAGATGCCAGAAAATGAAGTATGAAATAAAGTACCTGAAGGCACGTAGAAATTTCCAGACGGCGTGCGAACAAGACACGAAGGTTCGAAGTCGGCCAGATCAGCTGGGTTGCCGGTGATGCGGCCGTTCAAACGGGACATCGTAGGGTTACGCGGCGGGACATCTGGCGGGGGCCGAGAACCTTCTAATAAACAACCTGCAACAAGAGAACAGAATTCAGAAATTATGGAGCATGTAAAACAGATATAATGACGTACAACAACATATAATAACGTACAACATACATGATGACTTGGTCAACGCAAATCTAAATATTTAAGTGTAGTATGATACATTTTGTTACTCGACGATGTTAATGAAATAGCCAAATAACAGTAATAGATTGTAAACAAATAGCGAACATCAGCCTATGGAAATGGATCAAAGATCGCGTGTTTCGGCAGTTAGTTAATAAAGGAAATATATTAGATCGGGAGCTATTGGCTGAACCGCGGGGCGCGGCGGCCTCTCCCATCGCTAATATAAGTTAATGGAAAATCGAAGCATTATCTACCCCCCCACCCTATCTCCCGACCGCCAGCCAACTTTTGATCCTCGACAAATTTTAAGGATTCCTTCGAGCGTTAATTAATTTATTGTAGCGGCCGATATAGCCGCAAGAAAACTCAATTAATTTTAAAAGGGTTTTTGTGTTGTTTTTTTTTCGACGATCGCCCCTATTTCGCGAAAAGAAAGCTGGGTTCTCTACAATACTACCGGTTCTTTGTAGCGGGCCCTTTGAACGATTCGCTCTACTGTAATTAGAGAGTAATGAATTTGCTACAGCGTTTTCTTAACGAGAATTTCCTGTTACATCTTTAGAATGATATATAAATACCATTAGTATAAAAAACAACAGCCTCATTCATTAACCACGATATACATGTGCGTACAATGTAAATAAACTTAAAATTTTAACGTTCAAAAAACAATAGGCAAGTTTCACAACAAAGTTAAGCTTGTTTGTTATTGCATAAATTCTCATTAGCATACATTAAACAAGCCCTAAGCGGGGATAAAACAAGGCAATTTATTTCGTGAGCCGTCGGAGGATGAACTAGTACGGGATGTGAGGTTGTTCCATCTAGTTGCCGGCAGTGAAAAACTAAATCACCATCTCCCTTACCTAATTTAGAAGGACAAGTATAGTCATTAATACACACGTCACTCTGCGTTCAAATACAAAATGCGGTCCATTTATATCGCGTCTCGGGGAGCAGGAATTATGGTAATCGGACGAGTCGTGTCTTTTGTGTGTAATGGTGGGTAATTACCGAGGCACCTCCCGGGGACACTTCGTCTTCTGGAAGGGGCCCTGGAGTTTGAGAATTCGACACTCGTTAACCGAATCGTCTCAACTTTAAAAAGGGAACGCGATTTTGAAAGTCGCCGTGGGATTTGTCGTTCGCACGAACTTTTTTTCCCTCGATTTTACGAAATTACCCACCCCTCTCCCTAGGTTTGTTTGCGTTACGAATACATAGTCTGTTTTACATCTGATCCCGGACTTTTCGCCGGTTCGTTTTACCGTCCATATCGTTTATTGACGCATCTCCTATATGCATAAAACTGAATAACAATCAGACGGGTACCAGTATCCGTATTCCGGTTCGTTCGTTTTTATATTTTTCGAGCCATGTGGCTGGCGCTCCCGTGTTTCGCCGTGCGAGACGTTCCCTAACGAAAAACCAAAGCTTACTTATTGGAAGATAAAACGGCCGTGTTTCGGCCCATTTGCGGCCGATCTGAGCCCGATCAAACGTGATTTCTTATTGGAAATAGAAAATAAGCAAATGGAACTTCTAATAGAATTCGTGGTTTGCAAATGACACCCACGAGACTTATGCCCAATAATTCCGTCAACGGTAAAGTAAACATTATGCGGTATACTCATGTAACTTTATGTAAAACGTTTATTTATAAATCGTTTTATTTGAGACGTTTTCGTTCAAACTTTATACAGATGAAAGGAATTATTTATCACACTTACAGTCAAACTGTCAAACAAATATCTCTTTCAAGTCGTTTCATAAGTCAGGACGTTGATGTATGAAGTAGCAGTTTGGAGTAGTTCTCGTCACACAGTGTTGGAAACTGGATATATTTAGGCAATTTCACATAACAAGAGATGCTGGAGCACACGTGCCGACTATCTTAAGCTCGTTATACCGGGGTTTAGTGGCTATTTCCCCATACTATTACGTAGTAAACAATCGATATGTGGAATAATGCCATATATCCATTGGAGTCGAAAGTTCGATTTTAAATTTAGTGCCGAAGTTAGTCAGAACGCGCAATATTTATATGAGAGTGGAGCAGCTCTGCGATTTATAGTTAGGAAACAATTGGAAACTTGGTCCGGCGTCGTCATGACTTCGTTTTAATTAGTACCCATTCATCGTAAAACAATTGAGTCCTCGAACAAATCCATTATGGGAACTTTTCGATAGTCGAAAGAGGTGTATTCAAAGTTGGTGATTGTGATGAGATCGGACGGCTCTTTGTGGAACACGGGTTCGATGCCGTTCTATCTTTGCAAATATCTCCAATGAGATTTCTTCGCTAAAGATCTTTCAAATATATTGAGGAATCGTTTTAATGCACATTTTAGTTTTAGCAAGTTTGAATCAAAGGAAATTCGGCTTTCTCATGATAAAAATATCTTTTACATATTATGATATAATAATTTGAATGAATTGTGAAAATCCAATTTATCAGATCTTTATATAACTGGCCTAGAAATCTAACAAACGTACTCCAATACGTATAAATATCATCTTAATTACGTACAAAGTAAATAATCTTAACTGTCAACAGATTAATGAAAACGAAAAGAAAAATTACGGATTTCTCTCTTCCGTTAAATATCATTAGAAGCCGATATTAATAAGGAATTCCGCAGCGTCAACGTTAAAAATTCTTTTAAAGGGAAGTCGAATTTTATCTTCAGTTACGAGGAAAATCGCTCCGGCGTAATGATATTACGCATGTATTAAATCGATGGCTTACAGTTGGCCTGGTTTCGTTAAATATTACGCCTTATCAGGCTGTGTTTAAATTCATTCCTACTGAATAATGAGATTTACGTTTTAATGTGATAGATGTTGGGAACGTTTTCGGAATACATGATGTTTTACAGATATTTGAAGTAAAATTACGAGTCCGAAAAAATCTTCGATTTGATAAGACCCTATTCAGAGCCTTTATCAAAAGTCTATGTTATTAATCTTAATGATTAATAAACTTCAGAATCGCCTACGAAGATAGAAAATGTTATGAAAATTACAATTAGAAATTAATTTTATAAGAAACCAAAGTAAGTACACTTCGATTAAAAACTTAGAAGGCTGTCTGCGTGATTCATTCGAGGTCTTCATTCATTTTGTTTTATCAGCACAGATAACTAGGAAAAGCTTCAAGTTACTGGAAAGATTAAAAGTAGAAACCACGCGATAGGCCGATTCCGAGGAGAAAATATTCTTTTGCAGTTCTTAATGCGCTAAAGAAATCAAAGGAACTTATCAACTAAAGTATCTTCTGTTATGAAAAAGGACATAATGAATCAAAGCGAAAATTAGTTTTAAGTGAAGGTAAATGTAATAGAGAATCTAAAAGACCATTTTATGTTGGTAATGTTCACTCGTTTAATTTAAATAATAATTTAAAGCATTTAAATCTATATTCGTAGCAATGTATCACGTCAAACAACGGTCGCTTGGCGCAATGATAAGATTACTAGACAAAGGAAGTCCACCCATATCACTACCGCAACCGCCGCTAAATGCGAGCCTTCATTACTACCCCTGGAACGTGCAAACGAATTTCAATCTTCACACCCAGGAGCCAGAGTCCATAATGCTTCGTTCCTGTTTTATTAGTATCGCAACGTCAACGTCTGCTTCGTTAAAGGACACTCGGCTTTATTTATGCCGACATACTGGCAATGTTACCTTATTTGCCGCTTCTGTTGCTAATGTTTATATTAAATTTAGATCGTCAGCCTCTATAAATAGAGCTGAAATCGGACTACCGGCGCGGTTTTCATACGTGTCGCGATAAGGAGAAAGGAACTTTTCTGTGTAGGGATTAGGGTGTTTTTTCCTTTGCGATTTGGAGCCGCTCGGGTGGTTTCCGGCACGATAAGGAGACGATGTTGCCTAAGTCGGTACGTCACGCGACCACTGCACTAATTTATGTTGCGATTCGAGATATAAGGCGAATGGACGCCGACGCCACCTTGCACTGAAGTCGGTATTTTTTATGACCCGCCATGGTAATGTCTAGAAACAAAGAGACATTCAAAATTAGCATAGTGCTCAGACATGCCGCGTGCGTTAAATGTGAATTTGAATGCATTAGAAATTGAAATCGACGCCATAAGACCTTGGAATCCGCAGTACTGTTTTTTTCAAACTGTTAACTACGATTTTATTTCAAGTTAGTAGGTACAAAAATTGCTGATACATAATTTAAACGTAAATTACGATACGGTATTGAAATTTCAAGCAACTTGCTGTGTCCATTAATTACAGAACGTTATATTTAGAACGAATTTTCCCCGAAAGTAACATTAAAACATCAAAATTTATTTCTCATTAAAACAAAGTTCGAACGATCTCGCTTTTATAATCCCATGGATCAAAAACTTCAAAGCAAACTAAAGGCAGATTACAGAGTTGATAATAAGGATAGTCTCTGCTCGTTAGAAGCAGCTCCTTCATTAGAGTGAACGAAGAAATTGTGAAAAAAAGCCAACGGCTTCTGTTACCACGCAACCCGACACCAAGTTTCAACATCTGCTAATGGCCAAAACAAAGAAGACTATTAATCTCACTATCTCATTGTACATATTTCTTTGTCTAAATCCATTAAATTAATTACGAGCATTCAAGGAGCGGACTCCGTATTTATTAGTCTCGTTATCATTCATTGAATCTTTCGATAGTGGCCGGTGGATCGTGGCGGCTGATGGATGCGGGAGTTTCACGAAAATGGGGAGCCAAATTAGCTGTCTGAGAAAGAATGCAGTCGGTGCCGTGACTGATTCCCGCTCTGATTTGAGGGGCGATCTGATACGTGTCATTGCTGTCGATTAGGGCGTTCAAATTGGAAAATTCCTTACCTAAGTGCGATCTTTTATGTCTTCGACCGAGGTGCGTGGAGGAAATTCGAAGGTGATTATTTTTCATTTCCCTTTTAAGCGGTCATCGTTGCGTTTTATCGTATTAATAATGCTTAGTGACGAACACCTTATACACAGGTGATTTGTGACTTATGAAAGAACATCTTTGATTTAGTAAACAAAGAATCTGTTAAACCATTCTGGTTTATGAATGCACGTAATAAGGATTAGATTAGCGTGCAGTTTTTATTGACCTTTAGATAGGTTCTGACAGGGTTTTGGTACAAGTCAGGTCGAGATGCCTGATAACACACGCCTTCATTAACCTTTACCCGAAAGCATTAATTACGCTTTACAAAAACACATTGAACTGATTAATGGTTAGATAGTTAACAGTCTTTGCCGAGGAATACTCTGGGATAAGCTAATTACAGCTAAAAAGATCTCTAGTTAGAATATTGCGCTAACATAACACAGCCTGTACATATCCCACTGCTGGCCATAGGCCTCTTCTCCTATTAGGGAGAAGGTATGGAGCTTAAT